>NW_019379979.1:51085-76166 GCF_000648655.2 Copidosoma floridanum
TTATTATTATTATTATTTACAGTATATTTTTTGTGTATTACTTAATTTAATTAAATTGTATGACAAGTTATACTTATGAAGTGATTAAACATAAGATAACTTTTTGAGTATTAAATTATATCTGAAAAATTACTATTTCAATTTTTTCAACATTCAATTATATATTTTGAATCCTCAAAGCTTTGGGTGGATAAAACAAGGAAATATAGTTTTGCCTAAAAAAAAATTGTAATCTGTTACCGCCAATAACAAAACTTAAACCAAATTTCAATTGTAAAATATGCAACACTTAATGGTGCACATGTTTAAAATTAGGAATATCTTGCTGCATATTCTGCGCGTGCAAAAAAACTGATACATGTTGAAATATGCACAATGTAGAAAAAATTGACTAAAAAATGTATAATTATTTTACTTCTTAAGTGATTATGTTTAACATTGATTATCTTACGTATTAACATACATTTATTGTGTATACTTGAAGGTTTGGCCATGAAACTCGATACACTAAATTTTTTTAAAATAGTCTGACACATTTTAAACTAGCTGCCCACTTGAGCCTGTAGTCCCGTGAAGCAGCTACCGCGTGCGCACCATACGCATGCCTTGAAATTGGTACATTTCCGAGAAAAATTAACTTGGATACATTTTTTAAGGCGCAAAATGTTCGTTTTTAATCGTACTACATCTGTGAAGATTAATTATAGTAATATTTATTATGTATCCATGGTAAAAATGCTTATAACCAAATTACTTGGCTCATTTTCATGAAAAATTACTACTTTAAAGTGATTAAACATTTCTCTTAATGTCATTTCGAGCTACTACTATAACTCATTCTAAAGCTTAAATTTTCCGCTTTAGAATGAGAGGTGTTATAGCTTCACATCTTAAAAAGAAGCCAAGTTATGAGCAAAAAGGCTTAAAAAACCGTCATTTTCTAAATTTTTTGCACTAAATTTGCAATATTTCTGGCTCTAATCAACATTTTTTTAAAATTCCTAATAGGGCACATTTCTGGTAAGTTATTTTTTAGGATGAAGGTGGCTCCAGTGGCCTCAATGTTTGAATTATAAGTAACCCAACCGAGGTTAATAAAATTGAATTATATTCTTTGAATTCCCATCTTTCTATTCGTATAAAAAAAAATTAAGGTTGACGATGAAAATTGTAAGAAATCATGCTTACAAAATCGTAGTTTTAAGACGGGTTAGATAGGAAATGCAAGCTTACGCGATATACAACCTACTGCTGCACTTTTATAAATAACCCGTAAGGTGTAAAAAACATACTATCTTGTATATATTATTACGCAGTTTTCGATGACATGAGAAAAGTGTCTTGTTATCGAACAAAATCTTTAAATAATCGTAGACTAAGTATAAAGTTGCGAGTGCAAGTCAGCTTTCAGCTGTCTGCATTCTGCAGAGTACATACATATAGGTATGACTAAAGCTGAGCAATGTTGCCACATTCTTGAATTTAGGAGCGTAACGTAACAGTTCATCAATTAGAACAGCATAAAACTTTTTTGTTTTTTTATATTTACTCACTAAAGCAACAGATAAAATGTAGAATATGGCTACAACAGTCTCTACGATAATTTTATACCATATTTTAAAGAAAACAATAATTAATTTTTAGTCTCCCCATTTTGATACGGCACTAGGCGCTGGAGCCACCTCAAAGGAGGCGCAGACACTTTGACTAATAAGAGAATGCTTTATTGTAAGTAATAGAAAGAGTGGATTCGAGTTGACCGTTGGACAGGCAACACTCAACTGACGACTATAGTGAAATACATTGGTCAGGTAATTCGACATATGTGGTGGAGTATATTACATGACGTATTGTATAAACCGCGGGAAACAAAATAAAAGTAAAATAAACGTATGTATAACTAGGTGAATTTATATTGGAATACTAACATTATTAAACTGTTGAGTTATTATATTTAAACACGCTTTTTACTGTTTTTGATCGCGTTATAAACATTTAAATTGTCAATAACAATTTTTTAACCAATTTTATGAAAAAACGAGTTGCAGATTCGGATTCTGCGGAAAAAAAAAACATCAATAATGTTAAGTCGTTCTCGTGGAAGTCAATCAGCTACGAAACCCTACTAGCTGCCGTACTATCACGGAAAATAATTTTGAGCATAAGGAGATCAAGTACGTGTGCTTACAGAGTTCAAATTATTTTGAACTCCTACTACACAAGTATTTGGACTACCTAAGATCAAAGATTGTATCACACTAGTTCAAATGTGCATTGAACTCGTAAAGCACCAGCATGAGAGCCACGCTGCATATAGTTTGTGCCCGCACAGTACGGTGCAGCATTGAACTGTAGAAGCTTGTGGAGGGAAGTCCCTGGAGCTCAGCGATCTTGCTCTCACAGCACAAAGTCTGGGCTCTGCGCGTTCAAAGCTTCGTTGAGCTCTGCAATGCGGTATTTTGGGCTGAGAAAGCTAAATCGTGCGTATACCTCCTTGGCCCTAAACATCATCAAATTGTATGAGCCTAATAACTGGGCTTAAATTAATATACCCGAACAGAAATGACATTCGGTTGCCTCTGTAGTTTATGAGGCCCTACTTAGGCAGCCTACTGAGGGCACAAGTAGGAGCGTCATGGGGCGTGCGTGAGGTACTCATTAGACAGCCTAAATAACCTACCTTTATCCTACTTCTTGAATAGTATATACAGTTATATCAGCTACAGTTGCAGTGTAAACTGTGGCGTAAAATTACAGACAGGTACACAAGTTATAAGTATCTTTCATTGAGTCCTATACAAATGATTAATGAGTATTCTTATACATGTATGAGACTGACAAAATTAATCGACATTAAATTTGTTGTCAACTTAACAAAGTTTCTCAAAGTACTGAATTAAAAATAATAATTGGTGCTTCACAAAATTTCAATAAAAACTATTTAAAAACCGTACTAAAATTATGAAATTTAACATTTAACAGCTTGTACACTCTCATTTAGGTGTGCACCGTCAAATCAAGTTCATCTATCATTTAATTGAATCAATATGTTTTTGTATGAAAAAAAAGTAAACTGCAGTGTGAGCATGTAATTTGCAGTAATTCTTTAGTGATTATTTAAAGTTCCTCAGAATTAACTCACGAATCACATGTGCATATTGTAAACTTATCAATTGTAAATGAGAGATATTTTTAAGGTGACATTTATATCTTCATTTATGTGAAATTTCTATTTACCTTAGGGTTGCATTTTTGTAACTACACGTGATCACAACAATGTCATGATGAAAAATTTTCATGAAGAAATTAAATATGATTTGTTTGAAATGAAGCATGACTTTGGCTCAATTATAATACAATGTGTATTCTCATATGTACATATCTATATTTATCGATTGAAAGTTGGTTATGTTACGTCAATAGAGACAGCCTACTGAGGGCCTACCAAACGCCACCTGACACTGCCAACGTAGGACCTCAGTTGGCAAGAGAGGCAGCCGAAGTAGGCCCTACTGATCGCCTACTTACAATTTCCGTTCGGGTACTAAAGGCTTACGGCCAATGAACACTGTGAGTATATGTATATACGCAACGGAAATAGTTTTTTAACAAAGATATTAAAACTGTTTTATTTCAATAAAATAGTTATTCATTCAGATTACATATCATAAGTTCTTACAATATTTGAAAATACTTAAGTGCAACAATAACGGGTTTTCGATATATTTTTTAAAAATCATGAAAAGATTGACTACATTTAGTTATTAAAGCGCATTTTCATTAAAATCGTTTTAACTATAATATCAATAAATTTTATCAAAAAACTTTCGTGGAACTACGTTTTCCGAACGTAATTTGTAGATTAAACTTAGTATACAACAATAAGGATTATTCGAAATTTAAGTACTTTTGTATGTACAAACGGATTTACAATTCTATTTGATAACTTTTTAAAAAAAGTTATTGAAACAAATTTTAATTATATTGTATTTATTTATACAAAACATACCTTCGGCCACAATTTATGTTAGTTGAGAGAGCTGTGCTGGGCAAAACAAGATCTAATGAGTTTAACAAAAGTAGTTCGAACCACACAACTACCAATATGAATTTTGTTACTAAATACTAGTATAGTAAATAGATCGAATAGATAATGGTCTTAGAGTCTTAGATCCTTTTTAACAGCTAGTTAACTAAATAATTTATAAACGCGATATTTTATTAAATGGTGATACGAATCAAAAAATTGGAGGGGGGTGGGGGCGAAACAATGTTTTCTTGTGTAACGAATAATTTATTTAAAAATTTACAGTTTAATTTGTTTTTTTCAATTTAAATATCGTATCTGGTTGCTACAAAATGATCACTTTTTATCATTATCCGTACTGGACAGTCCACTGTCTTACTACACTACACATTAATGTATATACAAAAGTGACAAAAGGCTTGCACTGCAAAAGCACGTTAATATACACACGTTAGTATATACCTATACTATCCACATAAGATGAGCCCAGACTTTGTGCTGTGAGAGCACGATCGCTGAGCTCTAGGGACTCCCCTCCACAAGCTTCTACAGTTCAATGCTGCACCGTACTGTGCGGGCACAAACTATATGCAGCGTGGCTCTCATGCTTGTGCTTTACGAGTTCAATGCACATTTGAACTAGTGTGACACAATTTTTGATCTTAGGTAGTTCAAATACTTGTGTAGTAGAAATTCAAAATAATTTGAACTCTGTAAGCACACGTACTTGATCTCCTTATTGCTCAAAATTATTTTCTGTGTAGTACCAGAAGTTTCGCTTACGAAACATATATTAAACACATCCGTTCCAGATAAATTAAGAAAGTTCGGTCGTTGTTCCAGTGGGTGGTGAGCGGGTACGTAGGGGCTCCCATAAGATAACGTGTTAAAGTGAGTTGTCATAACCGTGCATGGAAACGTTTGCTCACTCTATCAAGGTTAATTTAACTGTGTTCAACTCGTCAGTGTGCAACGGTTAAACCATTAAATGATATAAAACAAACAACAGTACATACATTAAAGTCACTAGTTTTCGATAGTTTAAGTAAAAAACTTAAAAACAAGTTGTTTGCATGATGAAAATTAACATCAAAATAGTAGGAGACTCAGTTTTCGTCAACAAAAGCGTGCTATAAAATTTTGGAAAAACAAACTTTTTTTGCACTGCATTATAGTTGAAGGTCTTAAGAAGGGTTGTGCCAAGTTTCAGATCATGGTTTCAAGTTTAACAAATTCATAAAACAGTTTCGTAAAGACATTTCGCCCAGTGTAAAAAGACTAGCCGATAGCAGACGAAAGTTTGTTTCTCTCTTATAGACCTAAGTCCCTAAGACCCTAAGTTAGCATAGGACCTGCTCTTGACTTTGTTTACGTTTGTACAGAGATTTCTCCCAAATGCCTGATAAGGTACATATTTTTAAATGTAAGAGTCTTCCTTAAGAGTTAAGGAGGCTCAATACCATAGGTCTTGAAAAAGATGCAACAGTAACGGCCATTTCAGTCTAACTGGTAACATGCACTGTGTACATCTCTCTCTAAAAGAAGTTTTGATAATAAGCTTTATTAAGACCTTAAAGACTTTTATAGACTCTCTTTGAAAGATCTCAATTTCAGCAGACGAACCCAGGACCCTGTTCTTGGTTTATTTATCATATCATAACCGTACAATCCTTGTCTTCTATTAGTATGTTAATACTAATCTTTTTCTCTGCGTTCGAACTTGAGAGTCTAAAAGCTATAACTAGTATATGCAGTTTGTTTAAAAAATAAACTTTTGTATCTTCAATACTACATATAGTATTTAATACTGTTTTTCTTCAATGTATATAAAAATAACTGTGTTGTAAATAGATCGTTGTTATTTAAAAAGTTTTATATTAACAATAAAAAAGCTACTTCGTACAAATTTCAGTATTTTCATTTCTTATTCCACTGTCTCATCGACTTTCATTGCAAAACCATGTAATTTTTATCTGTATAACAAAATAACACAGTTGCAAACAGCTCGTTGTTATTTAAAAAGTTTAATATTAACAATAAAAAAGCTACTTCGTACAAATTTCAGTATTTTCATTTCTTATTCCACTGTCTCATCGACTTTCATTGCAAAACCATGTAATTATGTCTTATTAGTATTTAATTACAAATGTTACTATTTTACGCTGATCTCGTAACCCATTTTGAATGTGGCGCGGTCTTACATACCGATAAAAAATGAACAACATTAAAATTTAAATATTAAAATATTTTTAGAGTGACAGGCAACAACCTGTTCTGTTTTATTAAATGAAAAAGTAGACTCATTATGTACTGTCGATCTTCACTTTATTTGTTAAAAACGTGTTACAGCTGTTTCGGTATCAAAGTACCTTGGTCAGACAGATGTACATCAAGACTTAATCATATACAGCGCTCTCTCAAGAACATACACGCTGTACTGTTTTCGTGACTAATCAATAGGATGTAATTATAACTATCTTCAATTATTTTTTCGTGCAGGAAAACAGTGTTTAATGTTCGAAGTAATAAAATTTCTAATAAAAAGTTCAGTAGCTTCCAGAAGAGGCTGGTCGTAACGTACAAAAAATTTGAACTTTCAACAGCTCTTTGTCGGTATTTTTACTGGCAACCGTACTTGAAACTTTGCAGTTGGATTAATGAAATTATTATGTCACGTCAGGTCAAATTTTTTTGAAACAAGCAGTAACTTCATTTGGGTATTAAGCCTCCTTAAGCTATTTATTTGAACTTTTTCCTTATATTGAATACATCTCTTGCATCGAAGTTTGTGCAACTAAGGCTGAATATGAATTGCCCATAAGAGCAATGATAGATAATTTGATTTCGGGAACTTTTTTCGCAAAAATTCAGGTGGTAAAAAATATTTAAAAAATTCATGTGTACTTCGAGCATGTTGAAGTACAACTGTATTTTTTTTCAGCGAGTGAATACGTCTTCTAAAAAACAACCAAATCTCCTTATAAGTATATCCTTACAGATAATTACAATTTTATCAAAAGTCGACTCTGAAATAGGAGGGTCTTCTTTGCCTGTTACAGCAGCATAATAGGTTAGAAAAGAACCATATAATCATTTAGGATTCTTATGTTGATAATAGGATTTTTGAAATAATTTAAAGATTACTTTTCATAAGAATAGTGAGACCAGTGATAAGAAAGTGATGCACAACAATATGATACAATTAATGTTTTCACATCATTTGTCGATTTCACCATATGAAAACTAATTTTTCTTCTATGACCTTTCAATGCTAAGGTAAAGTACCCAATTGTGGTCCCTTACCCCAGTTAATGGTCCATATCTGAATTAACCATTAATAAATAATTGTTAATCAAGTTTAAAGCCTGTAAATTAATAGTAAATCAAAACATAAGGCATTGAGCAAAGAATTAAATAAATTTTCTCCCGATTATCATAAAATTAGCATGTTTTTCAACGTATTTATTATCGTCACATGCAGTGCATATAGCAAGTCGGTTAAGTTATGCAGGTGTCAATGCGCTTTTCGTCAACTTTGAAATACAGGTTTAAAATTTTGTATTATGTTTTGTGCAATGTTTTTCATATGAATCGAAAGCTTATAGTTTAAGGATTTGACGTATTACCAAAAAAAAATTGAAAAAATAGAATTTCATTAAAAATTTCGATGGTCCATCAAAAGGTGTCCTTATGGTGAATGTATCCCAGTTTTTGGCCCGTCATTACAACGGTCCATAATTACCGGCCCTTTTGCTCAGTCCCACTGTTCAAGCGAAGTACCCCAATTGTGAGAGTGTATTTTTTTTTTAGTTTGCTGGTTACAATCATTTAATCGTCAGTATATCAGTTTTAAAGTGCTACTGTAAGTATAATTTACCGTCTCAATCACACAATTGACTCAGTGATGATTGTTGTACGATTACTTAAAATAAACAGATTCACATATCCCTACTTATGAAGAAGTTGCTAATGCTTTTAAGTTTTCATTAAATTCAAGCCTTTATTGATGATAAAAGTTCAAAAGATGCATGCACACTTTTGATTTTCCTTACTGTTTTTCACAGAGGTACTTATATTTTCAGACAGAAATGGATTCAAAAGATGTTATCAAAGGCTTTAGAGAAAAAATGAAAAAAGAAGAAATTATTGAAACTAAAAGAGGTTTGATCGAAGAGAAAAAGAATATTGAAGATGATAAATTTCGATTTGAAATGAAACTTAAAGATATTCAAAAACAGATTTAGGATTTGCAGTACGATGTAAAATCTGATAGTTAATTTTCAAATGTATCACGAGAACTTCTTGTAACTGTATACCTAAGTGTTCATTTTTTAAAATTAAATCTAGGTATATTTTGTAACATGACAATTTTACTGTGATATCATAACTTAAATGAATATTTAAAAGAAAAAGCTATAATAGTAGATATAAATTACTAAATCTTCATAAAAAGCTCATAATATACTTGCTCTGCGTAAATAATGCGAAAACACACAGCGGTCCAATAATTGGGGTACGCAAGGTCTTTGCCATGGAATTTGCATGGTCCAACAACTGGGGTACTTCGCCGTCTAGTCTCAAAAATATGGTTTTAAAGGTCTTATTTTTAAAAGCTAATTATTAAATAAATGAGCAAAAATTTTTAGTAAATTTTGTGAAGTTTCATTCAAAAAGGCATTTAAAATGAATTAAACAAATAACTTTAGCATACTATCGGTGTTTTGTGTGTGCAATATTTATTATATTGCTGACCTCAACATTTAGGGGACCACAATTGGGTACTTTACCTTACTTAGCTTAGAATTTTTCCTTCTATTATTCTGATTCGCTCGTATTTAATGTCATATAAACTTAACAAAACCATTAACATACTTAATAGATAGCATCAAATACTTGAAATAAATGAACCCAAATCACCAATCTGTGGGTCATATGATTTATTCTTACTGTAACGGAATCACGTCATTTCATGCAATTGCTTAAAAATCCATTTTAGCTTAACATAAAACAATCAGAGTTAATAAAATAAATCAAAGTACAAACACATAAAACGAACAACGATCAACGAGATTATTTAGTTTAATTAACGCTGTTACGGCTCAGTCCCCTTTGTTTACGTGCGTCGTCTGGTACTCGGCTGGGAGTTGGGTTGGTTGGCGTTAGATCTACGGCGTAATCCTATTCGCTCGGTGCATCAGGTTGGAGGGGATAAAAAAAACGACTGCAGCGCCGTAGGTGAGCAAAGTTGGCGTACCCGTACCCCCATGAATCGTACAATAAGCGTTGTCTTGTATGAGAAAATATATTAATTCATTTAAAGTAATTAGTTGAGAAATCGAAGGCGGAAAAAAAATGTTATTTAGCCAAACCGGGTCTATAATACGGATAAATAATTTTACTAGGCACTTCAAATCGCCCGAAATTTTAAATAATGGGTTATTAAATATCATCTGTCATATAGTACACAACACACATACTTATCTGTAATGTTGTATACGTGAGAGCAAGAACTCCAAGCTGTATAATCTGAATCAGTGTTTACATTTACAAAGTAACGAAATGCGTACGAGACAGTGTTGCGTTGTTAATTGCAACAAGAAAGAAAAGCAGGGGGTGGGGTGGTGCTGTATAAATTCCCAAGTAGACCCCATGAAACAAAACAGAAGGAGCTGTGGATTAGGGCAGTTAGGAGACAAAAGTTTGTACCTAACCTACGGAATTTTTTTAATTCTTATTATTGATTATAAGTAAAATTATCATGAAAATTTTACAGTCCTGATGGCAGTTTGTGGCACACATTTATGTGGATGTTACTATAACCTACATTTGTCAAGCATAGGCAATAATGTACTTACAGATAATTCTACTTTGAATGGATTTAAGCTGACAGATGTTTGTCTCACAACATAGCAATTGATCAGATGACCGACTCCTTTATTTACATATTCCGTTAATTGCAACAAAAAAGAAAATCAGGGGGTGGTGCTGTATAAATTTCCAAGTAGACCCCATGAAACAAAACAAAAGGAGCTGTGGATTATTTGCTCAAAATCAGTTTTACTCAGGCTATCACTTGTATTAATAAAATGGACCAGTGCTGCGATGTGCTTACACTTTTTGCTGTGATTAGCTACACATTCGCAGCTCACGTCGGAGATACAGCGGTCTTCGTTAATCTGATAAATGAATTACACATTTATGTATATGTTACCATAACCTACATTTGTCAAGCATAGGCAATAATGTACTTACAGATAATTCTACTTCGAATGGATTTAAGCTGACAGATGTTTGTCTCACAACATAGCAATTGATCAGATGACCGACTCCTTTATTTACATATTCCTGTACGTAGGCAACGTGCCCACTCTCTACTAATGTTTTAGCTTTTTTCAGCGTTTCGTTATTAAAAACTATGTTGCAACTTATATTTTTAAAGCCTGTTTGGATAATCATATCCATTTTTTAGGGTGCTGATGTTTACGCGATAGCAGTATGTACGTCTTATTCAATAAAAAATACTTTCTCCTATAAGCGACAGTGTTACGATTTAATCATACAGGGGTACGGTATTGCGCGATTCTGACACCGAGGGCGGCGCTGCGTGTCATGCATGGAGCGAATAGTGGCAAAGCTGATAGTACTTAAGCTTCTTAAAAGTATCATATCACGGATGATTCTCCATTAATCGATTTTAAACTTTCTAAAAACTTTTATCTTGCACTAACGAACAACTTTCTCGCTAAAACCTTCCCGCACACTTTTTTTCCTGTAAAGTTAAGAAGATGTCGTACTATCACTGCACTTATTTTGCACTAAATATTTATTATCAATGGGCATTTTAGGCCCTTTTAAGTTACTTTTCAACAGCGTTTTGGTTGTTACTTGCAATCATGCCAAATTTTAAAGCATTTTGATCGTAAGTGACCGAGGTATGACGATTTATATTTATAAAACGTATTGAAATCTAATCTCATAAATTTTAAGTATTTATTTTTTATCTAGAAAAAAAATAGTTTTATCAAAAAATTGTAAACAAAAAAAAAAGATCTTTATTCCCTGTAGGCCAGTATTTTGTTCAAGAAATATTCGTAACTTCAGAAAATTCTCTGTTGAGACAATACTTTTCCATGATATTCAATTTATGTGCTCTTTTTATTTCCGGCCCCTCACTTCTTATGTACATATACGTTTGTATACAATTTTGTAGGCATATTTATTCAACGTTCTCTCTCCCCCCTATGATATCAGTAAACTAGTGAAGCACAGAATTAAATAATTATTCTGCGCTCCATTACAATAACAAATTATTTTTCTGAAACATTGAATGATTAAAAAATCTTTGTTTGTGTATATAGGTAGATCTATCGTGAATGCCATTGCCACCACCGCAAAACTTGATAAAAAAACATTAATCCCGAGTTGGCTGCTCCTTTAACTCGAATCTGAGTTGGCTCTTGCTTCACCAATTATTTAACTTAATTTGCTCTGTCTTTTACTGAGCCGTCGATATAGTCTATGGCCTAAATGATTTTTTAATCTTGAATTTTCCTGAAAAAAAAAATTGATCATTCCCCTACAGAATTTTCCCAAGAATTGAGAAAAAATAGTATTATTTAAATTAGAAGTTGGCTCTGTTCATTTATATGACAACATATAAACAAATGCCAATTTTTTATTTCGTCTTTTGGCTTATATCTCCACTTCTGCTGCTCTAAGAAGTATTCTATGACTGTTAATCTCTTTGCTATCAAATTTTTTATTAAATGGACATTACTTTAAATTTATCATTCATTGTGTATAACATGTTAACGGCAAATAAGTGTAAATTTTTTTTTAACTTTCGATCATCGTGGAAAAAATTAACCATGTCAGTTTTAACGTAACCGTGAAAAAACATAAATATTACGTTGCCTAACAAATAGCTGTTTGTAAAATGATAAAGTAACGATTAGTTATTTGATAATTCATTTTTTAAAGTAAAACTTTGAAGTGTTACTACAGACTTAAGGGAGCTCTATCGGTTACAGAATTAACAATGAGAAATTGATAAAAATTTATCTACACATAAATAGTCATAAAAATGGCACTGTCAAAATTTAAAGGCATGGGGGTTCCTTGGAGCCAAGTAATTTATATTCATACGAAGCTAATTTTTACAACTAGGCTTATAGGCTGTTGTCTTTTGAAGAGTTTCCATTGTATTTACCTCGTATATTAACGATGAACTTTAGATGAAAATTTTATCAATGATAAAAAAAAATCTAATGATCGTAATAAATTTCATTTAACATCTCGGAGGTCCTTTTGAGAGCAGAAATTAATTAATAAGCGTGGTGAAAACTACCAAAGGTTATGTTGTCATAGGAGAGCAAGAAAGACAGACGACATACCTAACTGTAGAGAGCGTCGCATGGACTGTAGCGAGGGATTGAACCTCTTTGATTGTCGGTTTATCAACATTTGGTTTTGATAACAACATTTTAGCTGAAGTTAATTATGATGATAAACAAAAAAAAATGGATTTCTGCAATTTTTGACGCTTTGCCACGAAAAATTTATTTTGCAACTTGAATAAGTGCTAATATTTCAGTCTATTTTGCAAATTTTTTTGTTGACAAATAGCATTGTATTTATCTTCTAAAAAATGCTTTATCTCATTCTAAAGCCAAAGCATAAAAAATCCACCGTTTTTTGTTATAACGTACTACTTATTAAATTTTATACTGCAAAAAAATTTGTAAATCATCTTAATGTATTTCTACATTACATTGTCTAAGTCCTTTAACAAGTCCATCAAAAGGGAAGCTAAAAAAATCAAGAAAGACGCATTGTGATCGCCGGTGTTAGATTTGCGCTCCCATCTGTACCCTTCTCCTACGACTAAGTGTTCGACCGTTCAACCAGTCGCAGTACGCACTAAGTAAAACGTGGGCTATCACCGACATTTGAATTAAAATAAATTGATAACAGCGAATATACTATTTTTAACTAAAGCCAAATGTTGATAACTCAATGTAAAAAACCAATTAAAAAAAAACTAGTTAATAGTTTTTAATTTTACAAATAGCTTTTAGTTAGGCAACGTAATATTTATGTTTTCGTTTCATTTATGTTTTAACTGATAGCTTTTTTTTGCGTCTGTCAAAAAATTTTCGGTACAAAACATTTTTTTGCACAATTTTTCCATTGACGTGTTGTAAACAAAAAAAAAAAATTTAAAAGAGTATCTATTTTGTAGGAAATTCCACGACAAAAAGATAAACAATCACAAAATTTCCCAAAGCATTAGAAGCAGAGATATAACCAACAAATTAACTAAAAAATGGGATTTCGTTCATAAATGATGAAATAAAGAAAATCCAAGGTCCAATTTAGACAACTGTTTTCCCCGTATTCCTATAAATTTTCTGTTGGATAATAAACAATTTTTTTCTAGTGAAAAACGTAAAAGTAAATCGTATTTTTTTGTGTCTCTGAGCAGTGAACTAAAAAAGGCAGTCTTTGTCCGGGATCTCATAAGGACATGGTCTCCGTCCAGGATTCAAAGGGCATAGTCTGTCTATTAACTGTTCACAATGAAGCAAACACTAATGACTGAAATTTACTCCTATTAGTGATAACTAATGTTATTAAAAATTAGATTTTTGACTTTGTCATATTAATATATTATTTATGTATAATTTATACATTATTTATATATAAGTCTGATTATAATCTGTCTTTTTTTTGTCACTAGAAAAGGTTAATGTAAATTTGATTGCAATGTTTATTACACGTTCTTTTCAGATTTGTGACTCTTCTTATGAAAAGACTTCGACACAGCCAAGTGAGAGGCATTTCTATAAAGTTGCAAGAAGAGGAAAGAGAACGCCGTGATAATTATGTTCCCGAAGTTTCTGCTTTAGAGCATGACATTATTGATGTTGATACGGAAACTAAAGAAATGCTTAAGATGTTGGAGTTCACAAACATCCCAGGACTTCAAGTAACCCAACAACCACAATCGTCTAGGCGTCCTTAAACATTTGTCGTAATGCAATAAAGTGAATTTTTTAGCAAACATTTATTTATATTTATTTTCAATTTCTTTGCCCTTTTCAATTATTTATACTACTTAAAATTAGTAAAAATATCATTTGAATACGAAGAGGTTTGGATCATGAACAGGTTTTGTTCTAGACAATCTAGATGTCTCAACGAAACTTCATGCTTGCATGCTTTAATAATAAAGATAACAGTCAAACAAGGAATAGAGTGGTACGTCTAGAATACGTAAAAACTCAGCAAAAACTATACTCGTTGGTTGAGGTCAAATTTTCCATTTTGCACACTGAAAAAATTTGGTCAGTCAGAGCTACCATACTTTAAACGTTCGCTTTTTCTCTCACGCATGGCTCACTTGTGGCGCCATGGATGGTGTATAGCAGACACCACAGTCAGTTGTATAAAAGTTGAACCACTGTGGTCCCGAATCTCGACCACGAGAGGCTGGCGCATCTCTCCACTAAAACGTAGTTCGATAGCAGTACCGCAGTGAGCTGTTTACTGGGCCATACACTCGTGGAGTGTTGTGCATATAGAGATGCATCAACGTCAATGAATGTATATATGATTCACCAGACTATGTACATGTAGTTTTCTAACCTTCATTCTATTATTTTATGTATAATCAAGCATTACAGAAGGGATAAAGCGTGTTTAATGAAAATTAATATTATTATATTTAATACAGCCTTAATTTTAAAGATTATTTTAAATACATTTATTTAGGAAAAAATATTTAAATGAGTTATAGTTTATTGTAGATGTTTATTTTAATTCAACATTGAATAACTCAACTTTCTTATCTCAACTTCAGAGTAGTGTTGCGAAGTTGGAATAGGCATCGTCTTTAAAGGGAGAGCTTGCGTACTTTCAAAGATATGAGTTATTGTCGATGGGTCGATCAATATTAAATTTTGTCCTGATTGAGAGAACATAGCCCCACTATTAGATGCATTATGGTTTACTACAGATAATAACTGTGGTGATAATACACCAGAAGTGTCAAGTTCTCGTTGTATCGTGGGTGGGACTTGTGCGTGCAAAGTTTGTCTAACTTGAGATATTGTATTTTGCGAATCTGAAGTCATCTGTGATAAAATTATGTAAAATAATTTTAAAAAACAAAAATAAAATTCGAGTGTGGGTATAAACAGTAAGTATCTGTGTAAAATTAAACAAAAGACAGTTTTCCAAATGTCTAAATTTGTGATGTTAAATGTCAGTAATGTATTTAGTGTCATCCCTGAAAAGCTTTTTTAATACACTCGTTACTGTTGGCTTTAAAAATGTTGATATTCTTTTTCAAAATGTGAATTTTACTATTTTGTTACTTTTTATAAAATGCTAAGAAACATAGTTAAAGTACAAAATTAATTATTTACATTGCATCCAAAGCGAATACATCAGAAGTATGTAAAGCCTTATACGAAGAGGTGTAATAATTTTAAAAGTTCAAAACGACCAGATATTTATAATCAGTAGACAATTTTTTTTACACACACATACATATATAAAACTAGTAAAATTTTATGAAATTACTTTCCACACTTACCCTATCACAGAATACAATTTTATAAAGCAAACTTCAAGATTAGTCAAACTTAAAATTCAAATAAGCGGTGTTTTACCACCAAAACTAATTTTTCCTCCCAACTATAATTTGCTTCCAAAACCGTGGTATTTATTTAAATAATGATAGAACAAGCAACTTTTCTTTCTTGGGTTTTTTACCAGAAAGCTTAGAAAAAAAGTTATGATGAAAACTCACTGTTTGCTTTGAATGTTTTGCTTCAACCAAAGTATACAAGTTCATGATTCAGATGTAACTTATTTCTTAGGCTTTTGTCAGACAAATCACGAGAAATCAAAACTTTTCGCATACTAGTTTTGGCAAAGAATTTATATTTTCACTATTTTGTATGATGTACTATAATAAATGCAATACTAGTTAATATAATAGCTTAATAAGTATAACTACAATTGATTACACTTGAATGTTTATTCATCAATACTAGTTTTCCTTCAAGACAAGTATACATGTACTATAGATGAATCTGTTCACCTACCATGGAAGAATTGTATTTAACTTAGCATACTCAAAGCATGGCAATAGGAATGTAACGTATAATTTTATAAATACTGTTTTATACATGAGATTAAATGATTTCCCCAATAATTCATTGAGATTTCTTACCAAACTTTAAACTTTCAATGAATCAGACTAACCACATATAAGCAAAGTCATCGACCCACTTGTTTTAAAAAAGAATGTCAACTTTTTAAACTTCACATAATACATAGTGAAGGTATAAGTACTATTTTTATGCAATTTTTAAACTGTACAAGAAAAGACTGATTTTGGCATATGACATTGAAGACATGGCTTGAAAATTACACTATTAAAAACATTAAATTAAACAAAAAAATTCTGTTATAAAATACATCTTAAGACACACCCAATCATATTTTGTACATCAACAACAAAGGCAATTTAAGTAAGGTTATGTGCATGTGTCACCAAATGCACAAGCTACATAATATTTGATTAGTCATTCTCAATTTTTACATTATTTTAGTCTGCTTATCCTTTAAAGTTTTAATAATTCGAAGCCTGCTGAATAGACACACCAGATAACATCACATTAAGAAGTTTTTCAAGAAAGATGTTTGATTCAAAAACTCTTGCATTTTTGTATACAAATCACTCGTACATATGATAGGTGTATATATATATATACATAAATATACATATATGTATGTAATTTGCGTAGGCATAAGTAAGTGGCGGTGTGTACCGGCCACTGTGAGGGTTGATACACCGCGCATGGTCATAAGGCTGATGCGACCGACCACTCGTGGGAGAGATTCTGGACCACGGTGGTCTTAAATTCGTACACATAAACTGTGGTCCTTACAAAAAGCCATAATTGGTGCTCAGTGCAATCCACACATTCATAGAGCCCGTTCGCTACCATTTGTGGTTGCTCCGACTGACCAAATTTTTTTCAGTGCAGCTATTTTAAAAACAAAGCTGATCAATGCTAGTATCATTGAATTAACTAGTCAAAGGAGTTCCCTCCCAAGATAAAAATGATCAGATTTTAATGAAACTTGACAAATATATTATTTAATATCGTACAAAACGACTAGTAAAGTTTCTGACCGATTCAAAACCTGTCAGCTGAGATATGAACATATCTTGTAACACGTGCTCTTATGAGAATTCATGAAATCGTACCGAACCTTATACTGAGCTATTTTTTTACGGTGCTTCTAAAAATCAGATTGTAAAATAATTGAAACACGTTTTTCATTAATTACTCAAAAACGTTTATATATTTTTTTAGAACGGTTCAGAACTGTATAAACGATTATTTATTGATACTGTAAAATATTTAATGCGATAGCAGTCGATATTTTTCTCACTTACGAACATGTGGCAATGTTGCCTTAGGTTAGAATATCTGAGGCCATCATATGTCACAATAATAAATAAGAACAGGACATAAATATGTTTAGCACGATATTTGAAACTTGAAAACGAGAAAGAACACTGCTTTAGAGGGCGTATAGGAAATATTTATATAAATTAGTTTTCATAATGATTGAAATATGCTCACATATACATACAGGAAACAATTCGCATGATAAATCGCTACGTTTGGTTTGTTTATCTATACGACAGCTGATGCCCGCCCCAATCGCTTGTCTACTTCACAAGCGGAACGTTGCCACACTTCTTACACATAAAAAGTTTGATGTTCTTTATCTTTTTTCTAAGATCGGTCTTTCTCTCTCTTGCCAAGCGAACTCCCTTAAAGAAAATGTTCACAGATTGATTCTTCGAGAACTACAAAATACAAAATAATCTGAAACAACTATAATGTCTAATAAAAGCTCGCAAAAGTAAATATGTGATAGAACCTAAACGACTGAAGGTCAACGTATTACCTAAGACTTTATTGATTAAAGTGCAATTATAATTATTCCGTGTCTCTCGGTAGAGAAATATGGCCCCATAGCATTTACAACTCAACTTTTTGACTGTCGAAGCAAGTTAAATTATATTTTAAGACGATTCTAACTCTGCAAGTTGATTGTTTGTTGACTTAAATCTAAAATCCTTCCTGATGCACAAACTTTTATTCTGTTAAGTGAGAACCTAACCAGAAAAGTGACTTACTCAGAAGTTACGTTTCTACACTTACAGAATCTTATTATTACTGTCTTTTCAGCCCAAGTAGATCAAGGAAAGTTATAACCATTGAAATCATGGATATTAAATCTAGCTGGCTAGATTCTTTTGCGATTCGTTTAATCAAATTATTCTAGTAAATAACTTGAAAAAATACTGTAACATGTGAGAAAGCTAAGAAACAGCACCAATTTAAACAATTTTTTTTCACGTGTTATTTGGTCCAAAAAGCCATTTTTGGCTTGAAAATATCAAATTGATATTTTGTTACGAAAATGCCTTCCAGTAGATATTTTTGGTCGCTGATCATGAATTTAAAGTATAATGAAAAAAAAAAGTATAGCACTACACTAAAAAAATTAACAAATGACCATGCTTATTAAGGGACAAACTCAGACTAAGTATAATTAACATAAAAGGCATAGTGCACTATGCAAAGTATGAGGAAAGAGTGAAAACAGAGACTCACTGTCTTGCTCCTAACAGTACACATACATAAAAACTATTGATTGAATATAAGAGCAAATAAAAATATGCTCCCTTCAGGGCATTCAATATTCACTTCGTGGAAGTAGTCGGTGGGGATAAAAGAAAGCGATCGAAGAGCCCATGGTGAAAAAAGTGCTTAATTTCAGTTTTGTTGTCACACTGCACTTTGACAACAAAATTTTCAGTTTCTTATCATGTTTACGTTAGTTGTTAGTGAGTGTATCATAAAGGTATTATTAGCAATTACTTTATGTTCGGTATTGAGTTTAAATATAGGCGCGCTTAATGCTTAGTATTTACAGGTTGAGCTGACATCAATATGCGCCAATGAGAGTCCAACTCGTCGTGTCTCTCTGACCAATTAGACTTGCCTGCAAAGAGAGCTGCGGCTCTCTCGTCGAGAGACAACGCGCGCTCGTCAGTCCGCTTCTGACCGTCGAGCCCCCCGCGCACCTCAAGCGAGATCTCTATAGTCAATCTAGTGTCTCGTTTTACTTTCGTTTTGTGAATTGTATCTATTTTATTGTATTCCAGCAAGCGTTTTATCTTTTTTGTTGGAGTTTTCGTTCTATTACAACAGTTTGATTCTCTCTATAAACTCACTCAGCGTTCAGGCATTAAGTAAATTTGTATGAGTTAGTATATTAGTCGTAAGCCTGATAGAATTTAGGAAGTTAAAAGTGTAAAATAAATAGGAAGTTTTATAATAAATTGATTATTTCTATTAATTCAGCGCTTCCAATTCTTGTGTGTTAACCTTACGATAAAATATTCGAGAATTCCTCAGATTCAAACCTCAATACAAAACACTTTATTAAAAATAAGTCAAAGTTTCTAGTTTAACAAGGTAAATTCGGGTAATTCGGGACACTTTTCAGTAGCAAAATTTTCATCTCCACTATTTTTAATGTCCCTTATTTTTTAGAATTTTTTAAAAAGATTTTCCCTGTAGTCGGACGTTATTTTAAAAAAAAAAAAAATCTTGTAGTGCTTTTCTAAATGTTGAAAAATATGTTATTATAAATTTTTTTGTAATTAAGCCTTTGCGGGACATATGTACGCCAGATTTCAGCTTATTCTGGACACCTATTAAGTTAAATCGGGACACATGTAAGATCTTTGTTTTAAGAGAGTGTATTTTATATTTTGATCAGTTTTAAAATTATTAAGTAGTCTAACAAATCGACTTTTTTCAAGAAATATAAAAACCAACGAAAAGTCATTTTGTACAAGATTTTAATCTTAATTTTATTCAGTTAAACGTCCAATAAGTGACAAAATATCAAAAAAAATTAGTTAGGCAAAACTTCTTGTTTTATTTTAAGTTTTGATTGTAAAACTTCCATTTCGTGAATAACCAAGGTTCGTCCTATTTCATCAACTTGTTTTTCGTAATTATGTATATCTGTTCTCAACTTTTGTCTGTTTTCTTCATTTTCTTCCAATTTTATTGCGTTCTTACTTTCTTTTATTTTTTTAAAAATGTCTTTTTTTTGTTTGATTAGAGACTTTTTTTTTCTTGTAAACTTTTATTTAAAATTGATTCTTTTTTTTTCATATTTCTAGCTTTTGCTCTTTTTTGTTTATTCTGTAATACTTTTTGTTCCTTTTATTTCTTTTCCGTTTCTTTCTTTTCTAATTATTAGTTTCTTTAATTTCTAATTTTCTTATTAGTCTGTAGCAAATACTTTTGTACAGAATCCAACAGCAAACCTTTGGTTACTGGAAATCCTGTAGTAGCACAATAAATAATCCAGTTAACAATTTGATCTTCGTCATCTTTTGAAAAAAAAATTGGATGTCCTGCTTTACTGTCTATTGGTGATAAGCCCTTATATATTTTGCAAACAACGTTGATTTTGGAATATCAAAAACCCTAGAAGCCTCGCTCACTGTGAATTCCCTTACCAATCGAGTCAAGTGCTTTTGTTATATTTTCAGTTACACAGGTATTTTTTGCTTTTGAGGCTCGTAAAATTTTATTTTTCATTATCTGTGATTTTGAACTTTTATTTTCCTTTTTTCTGGAATTATTTTTTATCAAGGTACTTTTAGATGTCACAGCTTCAGATTTTTTGCTCTTGGACATTTTGTTAGATTTTTTCTAAACATTTACAATTAAACATGTAATACTTTATAATAAAAATCTTGTAAGTACTTTGCACAATAAGTAAATACTTATATAAGTTGAGATTACTTACTGTTTACAGTAGTATTAAGGTTACGATGTTTGTTTAATGTCGCATACACCTTCAATTGACTAATTACACTTGAATTTTACGTGAAAACTGTTCCCCTTGATCTAATAATACACTTAACTGTTTAATTAAAGTAAAAAAAGTTAATTAACTAGTACTTTTTTACTGTATTGACTAAAAAATTAAAGTTGTGCCTCGCGAAGATATGATGTGTCTAATAATACCTTAAGGAGTAAAAAACGTTAAGGTAAGTCGGGACACACCGTCCAGAATTGGCTCATCAGTATCTTACTTGTGAGGTAATGTGGGACGCGCAATTTTAAATTACCAAAGTTGTTTTCATGACACTATTTATGAATAAATTATTTCAGAAAACATTACACTAATCGTTGGAACATTTTCCGCCTACTTTCCATCTTATAAATCTTTTTAATCATATATGAGTACACACGGTCATCTCCCCGGCACGGAAGAAAACTTGGTTGTTTACGGCTGCCGTCAGAACACCTTACAACAATCTTTTTTCGCATTACTCTTTGCTATTAATTATTTTACTTTTTCGTTGCTTTAGATAAATAAAGGCTTGAAGAACATTGGGATTTTTTTTTTTTTTTTTAAGACTTGTCTATCATTTATAAATACAGTTTTTAGTCTGTGTCCCGAATTAGCTTAAGAATTTAAAGTGTCCCGAATTACCTGAATTTACCTTAGTTCACTCGAAGTGAATGAAGTAATGCGAGTAATATGATCACATAATTCGACGAAACCGTCACTAATGGTCACTCACTTTATGAACACAATACTTGTATCACTTTGCGAACTAATTTAATTTTTTCTGCTTCGGCACTCCGCAAACAATGTATATTCCTGGCTTTGGAATTGTGTTGATTTCCTTATTATGAATACTAGTGTAACGTTCTCCTAAGTTTTGTATTACTGACCACTGACCGATTATACAGTTAATGTAATTTTTACAGTTTTCACGTTGAGCATCCTTATGTGTTTGTTAACTTGTATTATTTGTGTTGTACTGTGCATTAAGTTCTCAAGTTTTGAAATTGCACACTTCTCTAGCACTAATACACTTGCACGAAGCAAATATCAATTGGAGTCTGTGCTTTATCGATTACCTCATTTTAGTTAATTTCAAACATTTCTTAAGTAACAAATTGTTCTTACGTATACGAGAGGACTCCAAGCTGGTACTTTTAGGAATCTGTGAAGCCTAAATATATTGCTATCCATCGAAAATTCAAAGAGATAAACTACATTCGACAATCATCAAAAAGTACTTAAGTATAGATTGTATGAAATACAATTTCCGGAAAAAAGGGCATTTAATGGTCTGGCATTGAAACAGGACTTCAAGAATGAAGCTGAAACTAGCAGACAAATTCCAGCAGCGATACCGTAAAATAACTTTATATACTTTGAGTACCCTTAAAACTAAAATAGGTACCTCATTATTTTACTAAATTAAAAGGGTACCTGATCTAGTTTGAAAGGTACCCTTAGTAAAATTTGTTATTTTATGGTATCGCTGCCGGAATTTGTCTGCTAGTTTCAGCTTCATACTTCAAGAGTAATAAAATGAACGCAAGTCTTCGCATAGTTTTTATGGACAATCAATTTAAAAAATAAACTTACTCGATATTGACGAATTTACAGGTTATACACTACTAATAATAATAACAGTTTTCAAACTGACTATTTACAAAAACCATAAGAACACCTACGTTCTTCTTATACCGTTAGACATCCCATTCAAATTTCAAATCATTTAATGTATTACTTTTTGGGGAATGTAATATTTCATATGATACATACTCGAGTACTATTTCACGAATGCGAAATGTAACTTTTCTCTTGTATTGCGGGTCTTGTTGTTTCACATAAAAATAAGTTTTTAATTGACACTTGACGAAAGTGAGGTAATCGGTAAGGTACAAACGTTTTATATTGAACTGAGTATGATGAATACAAAACTTTTTTTCTGAAACACAGTATATACAAATACCACAAGAAGAGCCACACTTGTACTTTTATTTTAGAAAATAGATTTAATGGCTTAAATAAAATTTGATATAATAATATTTGTTAATTTAAAACATTATTATACTCTAATAACATATTGTCAACAGGTTATATTTCTATTGAAGTATAAACTACGTTTCGGTTGTATATTTACAGTTCTTTTTAAATAAAAAGTAAGCAACGGTGTATATTTTTTGAAAAAATTACGTAACAATAGTTGATATATTATTAATGAGTTTGCTCACCATTTCGAAACGCTTTTTGTTGTATCTTGTGTTAAAATGACACTAAAAACATGGATGCTAATCTCAATTAAGCTTATTTTAATAAGATCTTTAAGTTTTATACTATAAATTTGGTCAGCAAATGACACGTCAAAAATTTATTTACTGTAAAACGAGTTTTGGATACTTTAAAACGAATTCTTGGCTTATAATGTAAGGAAGACAATACTAACAAAAAATAACTTTTACAAAAAAGTTGTCTAAAAAATTTGAGCTGATTTGTATAATAATTCATTGACTTTGTTAAAGAACTATTAAAGACATTCATATATACATTTATGTGACCAATTTGGATCATAAAACACATTATACTTAGTTTAAAACTTGTTTAAAATCAAAGACGATGATTTTTAAACCGGTATACTTTTTGCTTAGACAAAAATAACGGGCACTCTATTACATTGGTCGTGCCCTAAAAATGATTTACAGAATGTATGGACGATTCAATATACGTGCAAAAGTCTATTAAGGGGGCTCCTGCGACTACCGTTGAGGCTAAATACAAAAAAAAATCAAGTTTTGTTTTTTAACAAACATACGTTTCTAAAAATTATAATGCTATTTTTAATGAAATATGAACTGGAAAAACTGATCTTTTTGTACACAGTTTTACTTTTTACAAAAAAAATAACTTTTGTTTTGATCAGTCCAGTGAAGACAGGTACAGCACTTTATCGGTCGGTATTCTCTGTGCGCTTATATCAGGTAGCGCCGCTACAGTGGGACCAAATGGCAAAATTTTTCTCAAAATAAGATAACTTTTGACAAAAAACTCGGATCTTGATGATTTTTTCTTATTTTGAGGGTTTTAAGTTGTAGATTCAGGGAAAACTGGTCCAAAGTCGTGATACGGCCGGGGGGAGGGGCGGAAAAACCCCCAAAATGTGAGAGAACCATTATTTTTTGCCAAAAATTTAGAATTTTCATTAAACACTTTATAAAATGGGTTTTTAAGGTTCACCTCAACTTAAAGTTCTTAGTTATGGTCATTCCGATAGATTAAAGATGGCGGCAGCAATATGGTGGCCAGGACATGAAGAAAAATGCATGATTTCCGTTATTTCTTTTTATATTTAGGTTTTGTTTGTCACAAACTATTTAAAATAATTATATAACTTGCAATAACCATACGTGAAATAACATTAGGTGTATTTTATTATTTTAAATCCAAAATGGCGGTCCGTAAAATATGGCGGATTATAAAATTGATATCCCCCTTCCTATATGGGTATCAAATTAAAGGGAATTCTCAGTATAGCACTACGAATACGGTTACCTCGTTCTAAATAAAAAATTGCAGAAAATTCAAAATGGTGGATAAGTCACTTCTCTGCAACCGCTATGTTGTGGTCATAAAGCAGAAGAGTGCACTTTGTATAGAAGTAATGAATGCGTCAAATACAGCATGATATGTAACGGTGGCATTTCCCGAGAACCGCGTGTGGAGCGATTTTTTCTGACGCGAACCCCGTTGGAATTAATTCTTTAGGGCAAATAGCTTTTAAATAGGAGCCGATTGTAAATACGTTCCAAACTACCCCTAAATGGGGTTGGAAGGCTATAGCGCGCCCGCATGAACTCGCGACGTTGCCACATTGTTATTGGAGCTTAGTCGGTAAGCAGTGAGAACTATATCCATGTGCGCACGCAAGAGCGTCAGCTACTGCTGGTAACTTGAAGGTTGGATGTAAAAATTTTTACCTTAAGGTAAATATTGTCTGCTCCTTAAGTTGTCAGTTGTTTATCCACGCGCTTACTGTCTTTCTCACTCTCATGTTGGACAAAAACATCTTTAAATTTTTATACT
>NW_019379979.1:82424-96131 GCF_000648655.2 Copidosoma floridanum
CTCGATCATTTTTTATTGTGGAGAAGTAGAACTAGTTCCATCTAATAGTGTATATTTTTACACAAATTTACAAAAAAAAATTTTTACGATACGATGTTTTTAACTATAGTTATTAACAATTTAGTGTTTTTTGCAATTGTTTAATTTCTATCGGTTTTTTCGATTTGAAAAAAATATTATAGTATTTACATAGCATCTGTTGTTGTAATAAATGACTTACAGATTTTTTAACAAATAATTGACAGTTAGAAAAAATTACTTATTTATACAGTTTTACGTGCGATAACGGCCTGTGTACGGCGGATTGCATGTTTCAGGCGTCGACGCATGTGAACGATAATTTTGTTTTTGAACGTATTTGAGAATACCTACCTTTCACTTTTACTGCGTACGAATAGAGAACTGCTGTTGACGGTGCTGTACCTTACGATGTATTAGTTTGAAAAGAGCCGTTGCAGATACTGGTTGTATAGCTGAATAAACACGTGTAAAGCTACGTTCGTCGACAGTGTTTCATCGTATTATTCGATAGTGTGAAGTCTTATGTGCATCGGTTATATATACAAAAAATACTAAAAAGTTTCTTTTCACCACATATTGTTTAGGTAAGTTTTGATTTATTTGATTTATCGTTTATCTAATTACATTTTTTGCTCGTATAGAGTAACACGTATGATATTTAAGTTGAAACCTACTTATAACGATATATTATATGATTGTAAACATAATATTAAAACTAACGTAATGCAATAAAGTAGGTAGTGAATGTGAAGGCACGCGTTAAGTACGTTTATGTTATTATCTTTGCTAACATGCATTACGTAAAATTAACTAATTAAATCTACAGAGCTGGCTCCCAGGAGGAAATGGAAAATTAAAGCACGTGCATACTTTGCCATGAAAGTTTGGCAAATAAGAATGCTGTCGAAATCACTGATGTCCGACGATCCACTTTAATGTCAACAAGTAGATCGAGAAATGATGGATATGTTCGTAATTTTCGAACCTTGGAGCACATTAGTTGACCTCCTAGTTATTTATATTCAAATCGCTCCGCCTAATTGCAACGTTTTTTTTTTAAAAACCAGGTCGAGGTGGGAAAGAATCGTCGGTATACGACAGCAACAGCTTTTATTACCTACATTTAAAAAACTTTATCGCACTTATTCAAGCCTTCAGCGGGTGCGACACAACATCATCTTTTTATAATCAGGGAAAAGGAAAAATTATCAGAGTCTTAGATAAAGATGCAGATTTACAAACTGTCTGTCAAGTATTTTATAACGAAAATGCTTTTACTAATTATATAAACTGGGCAAGTCAAAAACTGATTCAAGCTATCTATGGAGGTACAACTCAAGAAGAATACCCTTTAAACGAGTTTCGTTTTAATATTTTCCGAAAAATATCCTGTCACAAAAATTTTAATACATCTTTGTTACCCCCAACTGAAGGGGCAGCCCGTGAAAACTCCTGCAGAGTATATTATCAAATAAGGCAATGGTTGCAAACTGGTAGCGGAGTGGACGTAGAAAAATGGGGATGGAAAAAAACTGAGAATGGACTGCTTCCGGTTATCACACTGCAGCCACTCATTCCTGAAAAAATATTAAAATAGATCGCGTGTAAATGCAAGAAGGGATGTGGAGGAAAATGTAGCTGCAAAAACAATGGAATCCATTGCTTAGCCGTGTGTAAATACTGTGAAGGTAAAAATTGTGCTAACATGGAAGACAGAATAGTGTCTCTTAGTGAAGATGAAGATGATAACGACATATACAGTACTCAGAACGTAGAGCATGAGCAAATTCAAATCCAGATGAGTGAATTAGTATTAGAAGACGATTCTGATGACATCTTGTTCGCCGAAATAGAAGATGACACCGAGAGTGATAGTGATCACACACCAGTAACAAAAAAACGTAAAATATAAGAAATAGTATTTTATAAAAAATTTATGCAACAAATATCATGTACATCGTATTTTCTTGCATTCACATAATAAATTTTGTATAAAAATGTATGTTCATGTATTTTTAGTTATTACAAAACAATAATAAAAGTAAAAGATCAAATAATATGATTTTTCGAACTGGTATGGAAACGCCTGAAACATGCAACCCGCCGTACACAGGCCGTTATCGCACGTAAAACTGTATAAATAAGTAATTTTTTCTAACTGTCAATTATTTGTTAAAAAATCTGTAAGTCATATATTACAACAACAGATGCTATGTAGATACTATAATATTTTTTTCAAATCGAAAAAACCGATAGAAATTAAACAATTGCAAAAAACACTAAATTGTTAATAACTATAGTTAAAAACATCGTATCGTAAAAATTTTTTTTTGTAAATTTGTGTAAAAATATACACTATTAGATGGGACTAGTTCTACTTCTCCACAATAAAAAATGATCGAGTAATGTTAATTTGTTGATATTGCCAAATTAAATTTTTTAAAAAATCGGGGTAAAAATTGAAAAAAAAATTTTTTTTTACAATATTGAAGTCCTTTGTATTCTGAATAAAATCCATTTTAAAGTTTCAGTCTAGCTCAATTTTAACGATCAGGACAATCAAATGAATTTTTTAATTAATTATAGTTTATTTACGTTATTTTTCATAATACAAGAAAAGCCTTGAGCATGGCTTAAGATCTCTATAAGAGCTATCGAATACCAAATTTTGAAGCATTTTCATCAAACATTATAAAAGTTATGGATGTTTCAAAATGACAATTTATAACGACGATTTTTGCACTTTTTTGCAATATAACTTCGCGAAAAAAAGTCTTCCAATGATCTAACCTACACAGATCGGTAGATAATTAAATAACGAACAAAATATCTTCAGCTATTTTTGCAATCCGACAGCCAGAAAAAAAGTTATATGAGAAAAACTAAGAAAAAAAATGATAAATTTTTACTAATTGTTTAATAACAATTGAAGCCCGTGGTTTGGTTGGACAAAACTATTTTTCCATGTTTACAGACCATAATACGAAGCGATCTGCAAAGTTTGGACGCTATCTCCGATTTGTTCCTTATTGGCTTTTTTTTGATGCTTCATCTACCGGGCTATAAAGGACCATTTTAGCGAGATATTTGTGATGGAAATAAATAAATAGTGTCCGGGAGGTCAGGAGGTCACGTGGGTAGCAAACGTACTGTTTACGACATATATATACCATATACCTATATATTACATCGCTATACTACACCAACACAGGTGGTCTGGTCTGGTGGTGTACCCTCGTATGCACTAGACTGGTCAAAACAAAAATTTATTTTTCGTACAAAGTTAAACTACACACATAAATATCATTTTTCCCACTTCATACGTTATTAAAAATATCATAATGATTTTCAGACACATTTGTTTATTGAAAAACAAAACTTTATTTTTTGTTTGTCTTTGACCTCAGCAGTAGTCGTAGGAGCCCCCTTAAGCATGCCAGCAATTTCATCAAGAGTTAGTAAAAATGCCGATAAGTTTAATGTAGTTTTTTTATTTATGTTCCATATAAGTCCTGTAAAGTAGGGTAGTTAATCTACTCAAATTGTTTGTTTAGAAAATTAGTGCATCGTTAGTGTGAATGCTTAATTATAAGATGATTGTTGATAATAAATGTAGTCGATTTAACTTCTTACCAGAGTTAATGTAAAAATAAATGATTACTGATAATGCGGGTATACAATATTGTATTATTAATGTTTTAGTAAAAGTAAGATAAGTGTTAGCCAATACTCTTACCGTTAGATACACAGCTCAGTTACAGTATGTTTATGGTTGTACACAAAAGTGAAAGCTCACTATTTTCATGTTCATTCTCAAGGTTTTTACATTTTTGTTGAGCGTTTATGTGCCCTGATGAGCTGTCGAACCCTCCGGTAACTCGAAGCACCAAACTATTCAAATGATTAGTATCCCAATCCAAAGAAACAGCATTACATAGTCTTTCTGTAGTTTTGTTAAGTAGGCTTTGTAATGATGAGTAGTTGTTGCAACACTTTGGCCCGTCACAACAAACCCCCACCACCTACGTAGGAGCTTTCCATCATGAGCAAAGACGAGGCATGTGGGGTGAGGCACGTGACCCCACCACGGTTAGGGCCCCTCCCAACTTTAAGCGTGGATAGAGCGCTCCCCCACTTTTGAGTTACTAGATAGGTTAAAAATTCTCCCTCTCGTTCAGTATGGGTGTTCTTTTTATAATAATAATAGGTTTCTCCAATATAAAGGGTCCAACATATTTTTTAATTTTTTTCATGACATCAAAGTAAAATGTGATTTATAAGGATGTGGTGTGAATTGTAGGTAAGTAACAATAAAGGTACATACGTTTATTAATTTATTTTAGAATTCAAAGCCTCTACAAGTGCCATTGTATGAAATGACGCAATATTGTATATAAAGTCGCATACACATTCTTTTGTTAAATATTCGCATTTCGTCGTATCTGTAGACACGACTTTTTCATACACACTCTCTAAATCTGGATCATTCATATCTCTTTCAATTTTCTTCACAATATCGGATCTATAATAATCGATTTGCGCTTCATACATATTACTACCTTTTTCTGAATTATAATCTACAAACTTCTGCACAACAGTAGGCATCAAATCCGACAAATCACTTACTATACACGTAAATTACAATGAATACATTTGACAATAAATTCGCTTAAATGATCAAAGGTCACCTTTTTTAGAACTAAACTACGACGATATTGCTTCGCGACACTACCGCTCACACCTTGTTTTCGTCCTTCTTCAAGCTCAATAGCCTTGTCGTTATAACTTATAGTAAACTTTAGAGACCAGTTGGACCCATAAATTTTGATGTCCTGCAAGTTGCTGTCGTCCGTGGTAAAATACTTCTGAATGTCTGTAAACGCCAATTTGAATTCGTTCCGATCCGAAATTTTGAAAGGAATCCCTTCGAAATCTGTGCCTAATAGACGAACTACAGGTTCCCAATCGTTGTCAAGTAATTTCTTATATTCCAGACCAACTATGACTTTTTTGCCAAATGATTTATTCAAGCCATAAAGCTTGCAATAAATCTGCGGAGGTGACTGTTGATACTGTTTTGCGCTTGAGAGATCGATTGCTACCGACTACCCAACCCTCTTTTTCTGGAACTCCATTTTTCTGTTTAATTGTACTGACGATATGACGACCTGGCAGAGACTAACGACTAATCCGACTTTTTATACTAGTTGTAGCTCGAAAGAAACAGTGTGAAAAACGTTTGGAGGTGGTAAGTCACGTTTTAGCATAAAAAATTGCGTCGACAACACATTCAGGATAACATCAAATACAGCAAGTATGATCGTGTATCGCGCGCGGATAAAAAAACGCTGCGTGTGAAATTTTTTACAAACTATAAACATTCAGAGGTAGGATCGCAAAACGCTGACATCGTTTATTTTTGGAATTCATAATAATGTACATGATACACTTATGTCAAAGACATTTTACTGCAACTTTTTTGTAAACATTTTACCAGATAATCGCTACCGACCGACACCGAGCTTCTCAAATTTTTACTGCTACATCTCAATGACATAAAACGTCTGGCGATTTCGTCATGCTTTTTTAAATCAGTAGAAAAATTGTTAAGAAGTTTTTTAAAACCTAAGCCGTTGCTCATGTAAAACAAAGACATCAAACAAAACTGACCACATACGTTTGAAGATATGCTTTGTAACTGCTTGACATTCCAACGCAGTTTCTTACAATTTTTACGAAATCGATTAATGTACTGCGGTACATAAGGTTGAATACCATAGCTATCGAAATATAAACCATTGGAATGTGCATCAACGTATATAGCAACCCAATGCATACCTGGTTTTGTGTGATAGTCAGTGTTAATGACGAGTGCTGTCGGTTTCGTCCACACCCATGGGATCTGATCGGCTGGGAACACACCGGTGGTATGCGTTGTGATTTGCGACAGAATCTGCAGTATTTGTAGGCTGTCCATTACGTTCACAGAGCCTAGATTTCAGTTTATGAGCGTTATTTAAGGCACACCGATATTTTTGATGATTTGGTTTTAATGCGTGATGCATACAATACACAACTGATGATAAATCTTTTAAAGGCGGACAGTCAATATCGTATTCTAAATTTACTACTTGAAAAAGAGCTATTTTATGTAAATCGTACCACTTTTTGCAACCTCTGACGTGAATTTTTCTCGCACTTCTTCCAATATCATTCAAAATTTTGAAAATTGCTTTTAAAGGTACTTCACCATCAAAGAAATCAAGGCCATGAATATGTCGGGACAACCAAATATTTTGTCGTTGTGCCTCTTTACTCAATTTTTGCAAACGACAAGGAGGTGTCACCACCTAATGTGCGGAAAAGTCATTGTTCAAAGCAACGATAGCAACTTCTTTCGGCACCATTACGTCTTTCTTCACCTTTAAATACTGAATGTCGACTACGAGCTCCATTGCGATTTATGGATGATTGAGCGTACCAGCAGCAACTAACCCGAGAGACGATTGGCGTGTCCGATTAGTGAGTGTAAGTATAATATATGTAGTGAGTGGTGCCATCTAACCGATAAAGTCGACCATGATTTGACGTGCTACATGGATTTCGAGAATATTCTCGTACTCGGCATACACTATACAATTAACAGTCAAAGTTAAAGCGTCGGCAAATCGAACGTCCAATCTAACACTGCCGTGTTTAATTAGGTTCCAATGAGAACATTCAATGGCCGATAAATCCGGTGTTAAATCGAAAGCAAAGAGACAGTAACCATTGGGATAAGATTCGCGATCAATGTGGTTTCCTTCATTGAGAAAGTGAATGCCCGTGCCCGAAAACAAGATATGATAAGCATCTACGTATAAATTATTCGTTTTAAAGTCTGGCTGTAATGGTTTGGAAGGAACTTTAACACCGTCAATGTACAAACAAAGAAAATTTATATTGAAATGATGAAAATTAAACGGATTCATAGTACGATCGCCATTATAAGCTTGATTTTTCACGAAACCGACGATTGTCCGCTTAGGTAACTGACCCAAAATAATATTATCTAAAGTTTCGCCATGAATACCACTATGCATCGTCACAGCTTTTACTTCGACACGCTTGAGCGGAAATTTTGCTGTACTCTTTGACAGAACTTTGGTATGAGCTAATAAAACAAATGGGCTTATTTTAACGCGTCTCACTAAAAGATTTGCTTCTTCAATACGAACGGAAACCAAGTTTGAAGTGTCTATGAGACAAAATGCATCGCGAGATCTTACTAATCGCATTCTCACCTCGACGCCATTGATGAGTAATTTTTCCTGATTGCATACATCGCAATGAAGATGACCAATCAGATCAATCGAGTTCTTTGCTGGTAGTAGTGTACGTCGCTTGACGAGGCTCGCGTTGGCATCCAACACATCGTCCATCTTTGTCGCCGTATCGTCGCACCATAATGCACTTGTTAAATGGGATGATTTTGCTGCAAGACCGTAATTCAATAAAGTTTCCAAATACGCTCTGTAAGCGTACGCGTTGTTAGGAGGCGATACAGGTTTCTGATTGAAAAACACATCGACTTGATTGAACAACGAATGCATAAAATTATTGATTGGTCCCGTCTTTGAGATTTTAGATGCTACGTCAGTATTTAATTCTTCATCTTCATTGACGGCCAACTTGACACGAAGACTGAGCATCGTGCGCGCGAGATCGATGTATTCATCACCATTACCTGGTACGACAAATTCGATCGGTGAATCATCCGTGAGCGATGATATCGGCTTGTATTGAATCCAGTGCGATCCCTCGATAGTTGTTAGAGTCGGCGGAGTATCAAACAAAAGAAGCTCAGACTTTAAGCACTCGCATGAGTGACTGTGTAAAAAAGCCATTTTTAAAAAATTTAACTTTCAAAAATATCTCTTGCAGTTCTCTGTTCCTTCCTCTTTTTTCTTTTTATTGTTCTCTTCTTCTTTTTATCTTGCTTACACGCTTTCTTAGTTTTTTCTTTTCACGCTTACGCCGACCACGCCTTGACTGCACAGTTCTACGAAGCAATTGCAACTGAAATGGTTCGTCGCACCGTCCGAGTTTATATCCCGATCCTTCCATCAGCTTGTCCAATTTTTCCTCGGCTTTTCTCTTCAGCGCATTACCAGACTCCATCACACGAGTGCGAAATGTCTCTTTGAAAGGTATATTTTTAGCGGTGACGTCAGACGTAATGTTCATACCTGCACAAACAGCTTCTTTGCCAACCGCTTTGGAACCTCGTTTAATGAGTGCTAAAACTCGTCGAAATACTCCAGCAAGAAACGATCCGATACCTCCGTGTCCTCGTTGATAGGGGGTCCCAACGTAAATGCGTCCAACACCTCCTCCACTGTTTCCATAAATTGTGTTCAGACTTCCACGACCACCACTTTATGCAATAAAGTAGTCCTCGTAAGGATCCATAATTTTTAATCGATTCGTTTAAAGTGAAGCGTTACCATCAGTGTCCCAAAGTCGAATGGTATGGGGTCACCGGTCGGGTCCCTTATATCAATTTCGATGCTGTAAAAGGAGTTAAACAATAATGGTATATACATAGGTGGTGAGAAAATTTTATTTTTAATACAACCGAACGCGTAACCTTGACCAACGACACAGTCCGCAACAAACGCGATAGAACGTCTCCTACAATGTATGGTTCACAGAGGTCGCTGTAAATCATGAGCATTGACGATAAAGCATTGGCGAGATTTGCTGGATGAATGGATCGAATTTCATTATTTTCCAAAAAAAGACTCGTTGTTTTTTCAAAGCCCAAGATTTTACGTAATTTTTCGGACAATATTAAGTAGCGAAACATGTATTCACTACGCGCTGTTTCGGAACAGACTAACTTAGCCACTATGTAACCACCCATTTCCAAACTGAAAACCACGTGATCTTGTGTGGTATTGAAACTATTGATTTCTTGTATCCTTTTTTCGATATTTGTGTATAGACCGGGTCGTATGTAATTATCTACATGAATCACAGGACTTTCTGTGTGTACATTATTGTGTAGTCGTGGTATATATTGTAGGGCAATTTTTTTTTCGTTATTTTTTATTGCATGTTGAAACGTCAATGGTAATTGAATTTCTGTTATACCGATACTCCATTGACCTTGCAAACTAATTTGCTGAGGTAATCTTGTCACGTAGTGCGTAGTAGTATTATCAGGATAATACTGCATGCTACTGTTGCTAGGCAACACAACATGAAAGTCGTCCTTCATTTTATATCTTTAAAATAATTACCCTCCACCCAGGAATTAAATTTTCCAGGATTTCCCTTTTAGCTGACAAAATATTCTTGAGAAAGTCTTTTACCTTGACTTTTCAATATCTTGTCAACCTCGAAGAAGCTCTCGCTCAATTCCTTTCGTACTCTGCTTAACTCTTCCTCGTAAAAGAAACAGTCAATGTCTTCGTCAGCCAAATCTCATAGAAAATAAACTGGAGGTTGTCGCGTGCAAGAGATACGAACAATTTTAAACAACTCTAAAGTCCAACCGCTTTCGTAACCTTTGGCAAAGAAACTTCTCGTCCTACTGATACAAACTAAATCTCCAATGTTGTACTTTGGATTTTTATAAATATTCCTATCATATCGTTGCTTTATGTTTTCTCGTGCTTGTGTAACATTGTGCAAAGTCACGTCAGCTGGCGCCATCTTTGTTGACGAATGCTTCGTGCGGTTGTATGACTCTATTATACTTGGAAGAATGTCTACGAAGCGTCGATTGTTTGCGTGTGTAAAGTATCGCCACATTCTTTCTTCAATAGTTCTTATAAAACGTTCGGCTATTGCAGCCTCTGACTGTGGGCTACGTGCTACCCTGTATTTAATTTCATTTTCTCGTAAAACGGATTGCATTTCACGACCTACAAATTCTTTACCTTTATCTGTTTGGAGACACATTGGTGTACGATCACCGCTTCTTGATAAAATACTTTAAAATGCTTTGGCGACGTTTTTCGATGTTTTATCCTTGATAGGTACCGCCCAAGCGTATTTGCTGACGACATTGATGACAACGAGAACATAAGAGTAACCATCATTGTAAGTTTTTAAGGTTCTCAAGTCCATTAAATCAGCTTCCCACGCGTTGTCAAAGTTACGCACGTTATAGCTTCTTCTGGGAAAGCGATTTCTTTAAGCCTATGTAAATTATAGGTATCTTGACTCTCTAGCCAACTAATAACGTTCCATCGCAAAAATTTATTTTTCAAAGCACTTACAAGCTTGTTACCACCAGCGTATGCAGTTGGTCGCGCTACTTCGTAGTAAAGTTTTTGCAATGTCTTATGCATTATTCTTTTTTTTCTTCTTTTTAGACTTAGAGCCAATGGCTCTCTTGATGCGCGAAAAAAAACTTTTCAAATGTAATCTTGTTACACATGCAGCATGCTGTCAATAAAGCGACTGTTTGCTCATCCGGCGGTGCTTCTCCGGCAAGCATACCCGAAAAAGCAAATTCAGCCAACGCCCGATTGGCTTTTACACGTTGGCCCTTCTTCTCCGTAGCGTAGGCAAGATTGGGCTGACGACATGCTTCGTCCAAGAGATTTATACTCACATCACCGTGCTCAATGCATTTCGATAGCTTCGTTCCAGGACCGCAAAATTTGTATCCAGGTACATGCATCTCAAAGAGTAGCCAGTCGATTAAAGCGACGAGAGCACTATTTTTTTCCTCCTCCTCGAGTTTTACTTCTGTTTCTTCGCCTTGGTCACTTTTCCGCTCAATCGACGCCATGTTTATACTTGAATCGCCGAAGGCACAACTTTTTAAAATTTTTTTATATTGTTCGGTGACGTCGTTGATTCAGCACCACTTTCATCCAGAAAAATTCCACTATTCGAGGTAGATCTCGGACTCTTATTTAGCGATTTTGATTTATCGTCGTCGTCGTCGTCGTCGTCGATCAGTAATTTTAATACTTGAGCGTTTCCGACACACTCTTGTGGAATGTTTGCCATACGAAGTGCCACTGCAAACTGATCACGGCCCACTGGTGTGCGTTTTTTTCTGTTCCTCAAGGCATCATTCACCAGATCGACAATGTTCGACTGTGGTATGCGAACGCCACCTATGATGACGGTATGTTCATTGGTCCACTCAGAGTTACCAGTAGCGCGCAATCGTCGTATGATAAGTGCAGTTTTTTGACGAAACTTTTTTGGTACGCTTTTGATAACCTCGGTATCCTGCTTTTCCTCCTCTTTACGTTTCTCTTCGTCCTCGTTGACGTCGTCGTCAGAAGGGTCGTTATCTTGCGATACCTTGGTGTTCTCCGTGATCGTGTCAGCATGTCGTTTTCTTTCGCTGTCCAATACCCTAAGGTGCAAATATCGTTGTAAAATTTGTTGGTATTTCTTCCATTTTCCTCGCTCATCGGTATACGGTAAATTCAAGATGTCGTTCATTTCTGCGTCGAGCCGACTCATGGTTGTACCCGGCGTTTGCACAGACTTCAGACCATCGTTGAGGAATGCGCTTCGCAATCGATCCACGCTTTCTTGAGGCAGAAGAATCATTTTTTTACGTGTTCCATATTTGTTACAGCATCGACAACACCGTTCCGAGGAGCGGACCCAACAAAGCAGGTAAGAAACTCCCTCCCTGTTGTACGATGATTTTTTTCTTTGACGACGGATGAATTTTTGCGTTCGCGAGCTTTTTGAGAACGCTGGCGTGTCTACGCAAGCGTTTTTTGTGCGCCACAGTTAGTGAAATGTTTCCTTCGAGAATGTTTAATGGACACTCGCAAATGTGCTTGATTAGCGTCTTATTTGCTTTGCGCAACAGAGCTCTCTGTTGTTCGGTGTCGAGATGATGAAGAGCTCTCAAAATGGCGGCGTGCTTTTGACCAAACGGGGAACATGACTTTGGTGCCATTACAACGATACGATTGGAACATGGTTTGCCGTGTCGATTCCTTTCATCTGTTTTTTATCCACGTATACGTACAGATAATCGTCATCCGGAAAAATACAAGTTCGAAATCGACAATTGTTCGGTGTATTTTGTTTAAGGTCCAAGGAAAGGTAAACAAATGGCCGGGAAGTAGCGTCCCAATAAGCTTGTTGCAAGAACCGAGAATTTTTTGGACACACTTGCTTTGAAAGATGTTGTATTTGAGCGCGATCTCGTAAATTTCTAAAGATGACAATTTATTGCGAGTTTAGCGATATATCGCGTTGACCCTTACCTTGATGAAATATATTTTGCGTGATAAAAATTACGCTCAAATTGTTATGATGACTACCTTTAGTAAATAAGTCGACGATACCACTACTACCGCTACTACCGCGCATCAAATCGTCAATTACAATCAGTTTTGATCTATGATCGCCCACCCAATTGCTGTTTTGTGGTAATCCCTCGTGAAACTCAATATTACTCCCGAGATCGCGATAACCAGACTGCCACTCACCGTAACAAAAAATGACCCGTTCGAATCGAATATCACTCGTACGGACAATGTGTCGTAAAAACCGTCTGACAAACACAGTTTTACCGCAACCTGTGGGTCCACTCAGTGTACACGTCCACGGGTGTTGCCATCACATATCCATACCGCCCAACTAAACTCTGTCAAAAAGCTGATTGACCGCGGCGGGGGCCTCCGCGGACCGCTCGCGAAACCACGAGCGCTTTTGGAAGGCTAGCGCGATCAATCAGCTCATTTCGTCGGTTCAACAGCGAATCAAGCTCTTTTCGCCGCCGCCGCTTCCCACCATCGCTCATAGATGGTGACCAATCGGCTTGTAACGTCGCGGCGGTTGGCGCACCTATTGCGCATGATCAAGATTACCTTGTTACAAAGTTTCCTCCTTATTCGTGTCAGTTTTGAGATTGAAGTCGCACGAGTAACTGACATCGAGATAATTTTTTTGAAGGTTAAAGATTCGTGGTAAAGAATGTGCTGATGTCACAGTCTTCGAAATATGTATCAAGTTTCATCAAACATTCGTCGCAACGGTTTCAAGAATGCGCTGATGCGAGTATAAAGCGATCAAATACAGTTTTCGGTACGTAAGGATGATTTTTGTATTCATGGTTTAAGTTTCGTGGTGAAGAATGTGCTGACGTCAACTTTTTTGAAATATGTATCGTATTTCATTAAACATCTGACGCAACACTGATACGAGTATCAGGTAATCAATTACATTTTTACATAGTGTAAATGAGTAATGTGTTGTTCCTGAAAAGGACCAGTTTTTGCAATTGGATTAACTATCTTTCATGACTCTGTATCCATTTTTTTCGGATTCAGAAAATTATTTTGGGAAACGTATTTTTTATTTTTTATTTTTCCATGATTTTTCTATAAGCGGTTTTCGACAATCATCATTATCGTTCCTAGAATTCGTGGATGTAGCGTTTGCTTTGCTATGCTTCGAACCCATCTTGTCGTTTACTTGTTGATGCATTGGTTGTAAAAAGGGAAATGAACCAACCAACGGCTTTGTCGTCCCTCGACCGAGTGAGTGTTTTCCCCTACTCTGATATATTATATCCCTTCTCCTGCGACATCACGTTAGTAACCATACGGATAACTCTTGGTCATGCTGTCAAAATATCTTTTACTATAGAACTTTGACCCCGATAAGGCTAAAGTGGCAGTCCAAAGTGTTGTCACTACAAAAAAA
>NW_019379980.1:7876-31657 GCF_000648655.2 Copidosoma floridanum
GAAATTACAATTTTAAGCGAAAACTAAATTATCAAATGCTCCGAAATTTCACTCCTTTTCAACTTTGCACTCACTAAGTTATTATCGTAAATATTGAATTGAACTTAATAGTGGATAAAAACAAAAGAAAAATTAAAAGATAGTTTATTAACCATGCTATAGTTGCCGAAATAACGCTAAAAGGCTTCGAGTTTAATATAGTTTAAATGTCACTGTTCGTTGTAGAAAATTCACTTATAATTTTATTCTTATACTGGAAAACTCACTTCTTTTATTATTAACGACACTATGCTTGATAAGGTAACTTATAACAGGTTAATTTCCGGTCCTTGGCCTTTTATTAGATGTAACAATTAGCGGTGTCTTACAACAGCGAGAAAGCGAACCACGAGGTAACCTTTAACAAATTTACCTTGTGACAAAAGCCGACGTAAACTCTTGCTTATTAACTTGATAGAACTTTTACTTTGTGTGATGTAAAGGAAAAGCCCAAGAGTAAGCCCAGCTTACCCACCTGAAGGCGCCCTGGCCTTGAATCGTGAGGAGGAGCTTTCTTCTCTCACCAAAACTTGATTGAACTTTCTCGCTTTAAGCTGCGGCGCCCTGGCCTCGTTCGCGTAGAGCATGCGAGACGTCTTGCCTCGATGGTGCGCGACCGGCAACTTGCGTGGTTTTCGCCTCGCGTGGCTTTCTAATCGTCGCACGGCTAACATTACATCGTGTGATACTCAGCGCCTCGTTAATTAGCGCTCACTTGCATTGTCTCTTCTCACCCCCCTTTTCTCGCCTAGTACTCATATCCGAACAGATTGTCGAGTTTTTACGAATTGATAAATTAAGATCTGATCAAATCAGTTCTATTACTGCCACGGTCAATATTTATATCTGTTTCGGTCAAAACAAGGTCCTATCGCATTATACCCTTCTCTCTCCAGCCTTTTTCGTACGCGTAGGTGAGTGCGGACGGTGGCCTGGCACTAATCGCCCTTGGACAGTAAATCTGCTATGCATATAGATGACAGAACGTAGTTGAAGAATGAAAAATATAAGTTTAGATATTATATAATGAAAGTATTTAGTTACATACATCTTTTTAAATAATGCTTTGCACGTACCTGTTAGTGTAACTGTTATTAAGCGTACACTTAATTCTGATTGCAAATATTTTTTCACGTTATTTTCAACTTGATAAATCGTAGAAAATTTTTTTTACTTTTCTTTGTAAGTATATATGTTGATAAATAATTTTAAAGTTTAAATAATTTGAGTAAATGTGCCAAAAAATAATATATCAATTTTTTTTTGTTCATTTAAGGCATATTAAAACCATTATAGCGAAAAAATGGGTGAAAAAGCGGTTTTTACTTTTTCTATCCAGGTTTAGTACAGCTCCCTTTAATTTGATGACCCAGTACTATCTCTTGAATCTTGTTTATGTTTATTAATAGATTATAATGAATACAAGTCCCCTTAGCTAGACGACCCAATACTGCCTTTTGTTCGTTAATAAGAGATATAACCATAAATGTACTATAAGATGGTGCACTTCATGCTATAATTATGTACCGGAACTTGCTTTTTGCTTGCATATTTATTATTAGATTATTAACACAAGTGTCTCTAAACCAATCACCCTGGACTCGCTCTAAATTTTATTGTGTAACATTAAATGTAATTGTTCAGAGCAACAGTTTTTTTGACGGGATGACCCTGTGCTGCATTTTGCATATTGTTAATTTACTATTAACGCACAAGCGCCTTTAATCTGACGACCCTATACAGTCCCTTGCNGTATCGGTTAATAAATAGCGGAGATATCTTTAAATAACCGAAATTCACCATTTGGAGCCTATAGCGAATCCAGGAGTGAATTGGGGTCTGTAATAATTTTCAAAAAATTCTTTTTACTGTACACTACATACATGCAATTTTTCAATTTTTTAGAGGTAAGGCAGTTTTACCCCCCTTATTTGGCTAGGCCCTTTAGTATGGATGCATCAAGTGCCACAGATAAAAGGTGTTTTGGACGCTAACTTCTCCAGCATAATAATAGGAGACGTCTAGCCCGAGCTCAATATGCTTTACCAATTTGGGGTTTCGTAGCCATTCTGTAAACTAACTTTGTGCTACCTAAGAAGATTTTGCTACAATATCCAAGGGAAACAACCCTGAGAAGTTCGGGCAGCCACTTTGGCTCGTATATTAATACACAGAATAAAGCAAACATGAAAGTACTTAGAAAGCGCTAATCATGTGTAACATAAGTAGTATATTAAATTATATATATGTATATATATATATATAATGCGCGCGCATGCTCAAATACGTAATAATATTAAAAAGTTTTTTGTACTAATATCAGACTCTTAAAGACCCATTAAAATTAGGTGTACTTAAATTTTTCAGTTTTTGTTATGCTAAGTTAAAAGTTTCACTTTTACCAGGGGTCTCGAGACCCACACCTAGTTTTTTTACGCCACAATGACTATAATACTATAAAAGCTTGGAAATAACATAATTCCAAAGTAATAACGGTACGGAAGTTGACTTTTTTTCTCAGCTCATTCGTTACATTAAAGCTTAAAATCTTACTTTAAAAGTGTGAAACGCACATTTAATGTACACGAATCCCTTCTACTGCTGCGTACATAAAGATATACAAACATGACTCTTGTACACGTAAAATGTGCCGCTTACACTTTCAAAGGCAGGTTTTAAGCTTCATGTAACGATTAAGTTAACAAAAAAATTAGTTACAGTACCGTTTTTTTCTTTTTCATATGTTATTTTCCAGCTTTATTTGTGTGACAATTGTAAGCGTAAAAAATATAAAAAATAGATTTTTTCCTACAAGGCCTATGTGAGTTTTCCTCGATTTGGCTACATATATTACGAAACGCACCTGACGTTTTGGGATCCCAATGATGTATTTTGCCGACGCAATTTATATGAGCAAGCATCGACTGAAAACTCACGAAAGTAAAAAGTTTAAATGTAGCAAAAAAAAAGTCACAAAGATTTGGATGGTAAAATTGCTAAAGTACTTTCTTGGCAAGAAAGAGATTTAGTTTGAAGACCTGGTCAAGAAGGTGCTTCATTTACTTTCTACATACAAAAATTTTTCAGCAAACTTCTAGTGTTGGTTGAACAATAAGTTTCCTTGGCAAAACTCGTTATGGATAGGAAATATCGATAAATTTAATTATTCACATTAAAACTTTTTATTTTAATACATTATTTTATTGAATTAATTTAGAATATACATATTTATTTATGGTTAATACAAAAATCTATCAAACTATATCAAGCATCCATTAAAAAAATAAAATAATATGAAAGTTTTCATGTATACCTTAGATTTATTAGTCCTTAAGAAAACTCAAAGATTTTGACAAAAATCTTTGTTTTTTTATCAAATTCATATCCAATCCATCAGCAGGTAAAAAATTTTTTTATTGTTCCTGATAAACTAGAATTCTTAATCCATTCTCGAAGGTATTCCAAGTACACCATCTGCTCAATTACAATAAACAATTTTTTATATTTCCTGTTATATCGCGTTTACAACTTACATTTTTCAATTAGGGCACTATCTATAGAAAAAAAAACTTCAATTACTACCACAGTAAGTCATAAAGTACATCTTAAAATAATCATTTGTACTCCTGCAACTTAAGTACGAGTGGCTGTACATAATGGGTAAGACGCGCGCAGCACAGAAAGCCTTGGGTATAAGAATATGGCTGGCCCTGATGAACTACACCATCAGTTTGTATTAAACCACTAGGATGTAGGGCTTGGCTTCCAGCATATGTTGCCAGTTAAATCGAAACTCAAGTTTTAAAAATAAAAATAAAAGAGATCAAGTATACGATGGAGACCAAAAACATCATGGATATACTCTTGTGTTTCATATACACACTTATTCTATCGTAGCTGAGGGATCTTTTCTTCAGGTATTTTTTTTCATTTATTTAAATATACCTGGTTATGAAGTACATTTTTGGAGTTTACGAGCAAACTACCAATTATTTATTTTTTTAATTGATAATTTTTTTTGACTGATAAAAAAAGTTGCATGTGTACTGGGGGCTAAACCAGAAGACTAACACCTCAAGATTATGCTATCATATAAAAACAGCAGTAATCGGGTACAATAAAAGATTCTTAGGTCATTTGCCGTATCCTAGGCAAAGAAAAATCGTTTTTAAAAGAAGCAGTAAGATTTTGTGCACCAAAAATATGAAGAAAGTATTTTACAAAGATATTCATCCCTTGTGTACATGGTAACTTTTACCTACAGGTACTACCCCACAACCCACCGCTGTGATCGATCGCCATCAGCCTAGCACTAGCTACTATTACTACCACTACCACCACTAGCACAACTACTACTACCACTACTACTACTACTACTACTTCTAATACTACTACTACCACTACTTGTGATACTACTACTACTACCACTACTACTACTACTACTACTACTACTACTACTACTACTACTACTACTACTACTACTACTACTACTACTACTACTACTACTACTACTACTATTACTACTACTACTTCTACTGTACGCATGCTCACACCATGACCACTACCACAATCATCCATCCATCGGCTATAACCTCATAGACCAGGCTTAAACAGAGATGAACGGAGAAAAATTGTTCGCACCCAATTTTTTTGTGCTTTTTTGTTTAAAATATTCAAATGTACCTAAAAGTTCACCTTGCCACCCAAGAATAAGGTCAGGTATTGTTTTAACATTTTTTTTGTAAACAATTTCGTCAAAGTTGTTTTTTCGATTTGAAAATAAAATCTCTGATTGTTTGGCACATTTGGACAAAAAACCAATGGAATGTATATACCTAAACTCCACAGTTTTCGAGTGAAAAATACCTAAGCTTTCAAAACATGCATTTTTTCTGGATTTTAAGGGCTCCACAAAAGTGCGAATCAAACATGTTTCCATATGTTACAACGTACGACCATAAGCTGTCAGTCCTCCTCTACAATTCCTAAAAAAGAAAATGTCGAAAAGTTGATTGGGAAGACTGTTTTTCGCAATAAACGTTCATAGCGTTCCAGCGCGAGCTCGTATGTAAGTGTATACCTACATTTGTTTACTACACGCTGAGTCACAAAACGTATATATCTGACAACTTATTTGAGCCCGTCAGATCAAGTTTACCTTATAGTTTTTATAATATAAAAACTATCTTTGTTTTCATCTCGATCATTACTCTTTGCATGAGTGATAACTATTGAAGCAAGTATAGTTAAGGTATTATCAATATCTTGGAGACGTTAAAATTTTTATGCGTTAATCCTACTGTAAAATACAAAACTTGACGATAAAAAAAGATTCTTTAACTTTGCAAGTCACAAGTTGTATCATTTAAAACTTTTTTTCATTATAATTCTACAGGCGCATTCTGCGCTATAAAGTAAACCAACGATTTTATAATTCGTGACCCTTATAAACTATGTAACAGAAGTGGATTTATTGTACTCCTTTTTCCTTACTGCACCACATCAGGCTCTGCGTTACCTTACCCTGCCACACTTATAAGATCACTATACCATAGCACCTCCCGTCAAGGCGCACAGTGCGGCGAAACGGACTTTTTTGTACATAAATAAAATAGCGCTGGCTGCTGTGGATCCATCGACATAATTTTTTTTTTTAATTGTAGGTTAATGCGCAACGAATACCTGAAAAGTGGTCCTGACCCGAAATAAAAATGTTGAGGGGGTTGAAACTATCCTTAAAAATTGAAAAAAAGATAGAAATGACACGTAGTTTCGTCTAACTTATTTAATTATGACTTAACATAATTAAATATAAACATTTTTACAAAAGATAGCAAGATTTTAACAAATCACATAAAAATGGGTTATTATAGGTCTCATCGAGATTGAAATAGTACAAAACTACCCCTAAAATTTAAATTTTTGTACTGTAAAAAATAAATTAATAGTAATTTTGTAATTTGGTCAATAACTTATTTTATATTTTACGAATTTACCAATTATGTTGTAAGCAAGTGCTGGAAAAAGAACCGCTTAGCATTACAAGGGTTGAAAGATTTTAGAACTTACCCCAAAATCGCAGAATAGTAATGCTTGTGTCAAATAAATAATGTTTCTCCGACTTTGTAAAAAATTATTATAGAATTTACTAAAAAGGGATGAACTACAAATTCGGTATAATGAAAAATGATTGGGTGATATTATGGTGCAAAGGGTAAAAAATTCAACAAAACAACCCCTACAAGAGTTAATTTACGTATTTTTGAGGTCAAGTAAAGTATGCATCTTAAAGCTTGCAATATATTACTTCTAATCACTAATTGACCTATTTTTTGTAACGAAAAGTAGATAACACCACTGCAAGGATACACAGGGGTTAAATTAATCAAAAACTACCCGCTCAATTGATAGATGCATATGTTTTTTCTCGCACTGCTATACTTCTGCTCAGATCGTCATGAATTGTTTGTAAGATAACTGAAAATGAATTTATTAATACCATTCTCGTACAGTTCATCATAAAATAGTTGTTGAGCTGTGAACAGGTTGAAATTATACAAGACTTTCCCTGTCTTAAATATTGTTGAAATCATTTGAAGCACATTACTTCTATTTTTCTTTATTTGTCTGTACCTGTTTTTAAAGAAGTACACTTATAAAAAATTAACCAGAAATTAGGTGTTACAAAAAGTAAAATCGTACTTCTCCACTATACAGGGAAAAGATATCGTTAAACAACCTATAAATAGGCTATTTTTTCTATTATACAGGTAACATAAGTACTGTTCCTCTAACCTTTTTTTACGTTACTGTCGAAAATGATTTCACCTGTCTTTCGTGACAAAAATTTTATGAAAATTACTAGAAAGCTACACATGGGTTAATATGATATAAAACTACCCCTATCAGAAATGTTTCCTTAGAAAGTATGTGGCACGTGATATTTGTGCAAGTTCGTATGGAATTGCTCTTATGATTATTGAAGATCAATATATCAGTGAAGTCAATGCATTATACATTGTTGAATGATTATATTAAGCTATACAGGCTTCGTAATATCACAAAACTACCCCTAAACTGAAGAGTTTTTGTAATGCTTTAAACAAAAAAAAAGTATTGCTTAAGGTTAGTCTATAATCATTTATAGTTTAGTCTATGACAAATTAATCAATAATTTTGGGATGAAATACTGCAGAGAAGTAATATTATGCCTAACGGGCGTTAAAGTATACTAAAATCATCTCTAACGTTGCAATTTTAGAGATTATTCAAAATAAATTTTCAATGTATCTTTAAGTTAGTTTATACATATTCGTAAGGTCACTGAAAACAAATTCACTAGAAATTTCTCAACGACATACTAAAAAAAAGTACAACGGAGCTACAAAAAAGTAAAAGTATAACTAAATTACTTCTGTAATTTAAATCTTCTTTGACATTCTTATTGGAAGATAAACATTTCCTAAGATTGCATCATGTTGTTTTTAAAAACAGATTAGCAGGTCAGTTAAATTATCAGTAAGTGTCCCAGGGGACAAAAAATACAAAACAAGAATCAGCATAAATATTTTTTATGCAAAATTCTTGTTGCATTGATTACATTCTTTCAAGTATGTCCATAATTATTTTTAACGTTGATGAAAACGAATACATCAGTGATTTTGTGACAAAAAGAATGATAATGTGTATCATCATGCTATAAAGAGGTTAAGTAAACACTAATACAATTGAATCAAACTCTTTTCATATTATAAATGTCTAATTATTATGATTCCTCGGAGTTTGTTTACAATAATTTTAACATCCTTATCAACAATATCACAAGCATTTGAAGTAGCTGATTGTCAATTGAGTTTTGTTTACGAAAAATTATTTGAAAAAACATTTGTTATGTTAAAGAATCGTGTTTTTTGCACTTATTAATTAGAATGCTTTAAAAACCTCACATAACAATGCAATAGTGAAGCCAGATTCGAATTCGGCGCACCAGAAATCTTCGTAAAATTACTGGTACATATCGCTTCAACAACCTTCGATATAATTGTAAAGTATAATTGTATAATTGTAATTTGTAAAATTGTATAAATGTACAAATAAATTACAAATTTGTTTGAAAAACAAAAATCACGTCTATATCAGGGTTAAGTATACCTTACTTTACCACTGTACTAACCTTAATGATTCTTTTCTGCAGTATTTGGTCACAAAATCATTGATTGTTTTGTCTAAAGTGTAATTAAGAATATTTTTAAACAATTTTATAGGGACGTTATTCTTTTGTTTAAGTGATACGAAATATTTAAATTTTGGGGTGGTTTTGTGATATGGAAAAGCCTGTATAGTATGATATGAATATTTTACGATGTATTATATATTTGCATTACTTATGGGTTGATTTTCAGTTATCATTGGAGCAAATACATACAATCTTGAAGGTATATGAGGTGCAACATACATTATAAGAAAACATTCATTATAGGGGTAGCTGTGTATCATGTCAACCCATGTAAAGCTTTATAGAAATTTCCTTAGAATTTATGTTATGAACTGCACGTTAAATCGCTTCCAACGGTAACGTTATGAAAGCTTAGAGAAGCATTATTCATTTTATCTGTTATACATTTCATAGCCTTTTAGAGGTTGTTTGGTTGAATTTTAACCCTCTGCACAATAACATTACTTAATCTTTTTTTTTTTACATCGGATTTATGGTTTATTTCTTTTCAGTAAAGTCTATGATAATTTCATACAAAGTCGAAAAAATATCATTTATTTGACGAAAAAAAATACAAAAATTGCAATTTCCGGGTAGGTTTCCAAATTTTTTTAACCCTTGTAACGCTAAACGGTGCTTTTTCCAGCACTTGGTCACAATATAACTGGTAAAATTGTAAAATATTACATAAATTATAGACTTAATCACAGAATTACTATTGATTTAGTTTTGAAAGCACGAAAATTCCAATGTTAGCGGTAGTTTTGTATTATTTCAACCCTTTCAACCCTTGCACAGCTTAATATTTATTTCATAATGAATTGCACGACAATGGTAGTTATAAATTCGTTTCCAATCATCTTACAAACAATTAATGACGATCTGAGCAGAAGTATAAGACTGCAAAAAAAAACATATGCATGTTTGTGAGTTGTGAGGGTAGTTTTTGGTTAATTCAATCCCTGTGTATCCTTCCAGTGGTGTTATCGCACTTTTTGTTACATAAAATAGGTCAATTATTTATTAGACGTTATATGTTACAAATTTTAATAAACATATTTTACTTGACCTTAAAAATACGTAAATTAACTCTTGTAAGGGTCGTTTTGTTAGATTTTTCACCCTTTACACCAAAATATCACTCAATCATTTTTCATTATATCGAGTTTGTGGTTTATTCCTTCTCAGTAATATTTATAATAATTTTTTACAAAATTATTAAAAAAGACACAAAATTATTTATTTGACACTAATACCACTATTAACTGCAATTTTGGGGTAAATTTTAAAATTTTTCAACCCTTGTAATACTAAGCGGTACTTTTTCCAGAACTTGCTCACAANTATGGATTAAATTACAGAATTATTATATTTTTGTACCAAAATTCAAATTCAAATCCAAATTTGAGGGGTAGTTTTATACTGTTTCAACTATCATGAGACCTAGATCAACCTATTTTACTGTAATTTGTTGAAATCTTGGTATTTTATGTAAAAATGTTTATATTTATTTATTGTTAAGTCTTAATTAAATAAGTAAGACGGAACTATGTGTCATTTCTACCTTTTTTTTTATTTGTCAAGGGTAGTTTAAACCCCCTCCACACCTTCTTTTCGGGTCAGGACCATTTTTCTGGTATTCCTTGTGAATTCACCTACAATTTTTAACGAAAATTATGTCGATCGGTCTACAGCAGCTAACGCTATTTTATTTATGTACAAACAAGTCTGTTTCGCCGCACTGTGCGCCGTATCGCACTATCCCCACTACCATGCTACCCCGCTACCATGAGAAAGAGAAAGAAAAGTAACGCATGGACCTTTGCCCAATAGAAAGGAGAAACAGAGGGCACTCTGAAAGCAGGATATATACATACAAACAAACACACACACACATATACATATCCCTTTATTATATAGTTGTATTGATGAAAGTGAGTCTTAGCCCCCCAGTCCCCCTGCTCCTCGACGCTTACCATCAGCTTCACCTAGCTCCCCCTCCACAATCCCCCCAAAAAATACTTTTTTATAGAATGTTTTACCATCTGAAATGTTATAAAATCTATGTAGTTTAGTACCCAAGTCATACCTCATTTTTATGGTTTCTTAAGTCACTGATCATAGGTTCTCTGTCTATGTTCTCCCCCTTACTCACTATATGTCTCAAAAGGATCATTATTTGTTCAACTTGATTGAACTTTTAAATTTTGAATCTCTTTCTAGTCCATGTGTCCTTAACCTAAATAGAAATTTATTAATTAGCTGAGGACTTTATTTACAAAAAAAAAAAAATTCAGAAGAAGGTATAATTAAAGAGACAAACACAATTAAGCTTTTGAAACAATAATTTATTTTGTTAGTTTAATGTTGTGACATTTTATGTGTCGTTTTAACCCATCTGTTCTTTCAAAACCCTGTCCACATTTTTCTTTCATGGTTTTTATGAATTATCATATGTCTGGTTCAACGTGACGATCTTTGAAGTTACATATTTTTGAATTACTGAAAATTTTCTCACTAAACAATATTTTGAATTTCAGATTTATTCTTGGAATCAATTTGAATAAAAATTTTTTTTGGATTATTACATCTTGAACAAGCAACGTACAATTGTCTGTGAGGGAATAAAGGTTATATTATGTACAACTCTACGGAATCAAAACTCTAATGACGATGAGGTGCCAGTATTCAGTGTTATTCTAGTAATATTAGCTTTGCTTTCTTTTTTTTGACCCGTTATTATTTCTGCTTGTATATTATACTTAAATAATTTTGTTATTTCTTATCTTGTTCTATTACAAAGACCGCCTGATGTACTTAAATTTCTTATCAGCATTACCACAGCATTCATTTTTAATTTTAATTCGTGTGGTGAAAGACCTTCTCTGATGTTATTTAAAAATTCTATTGGAAAATCAATATTTATGTTATCATCTGCACTATGAACTCCTCTGTGAGTCACGTATTCTGCTGTTGTGAACTCATTCTCAGCCTGCATTGATAATTACTCGAGTAATGTTGTTATTTTGTCCACTCAATCTGTTAGTGAGAGGTTGGCACGTGGAGCGTGCAAGGGGGCGTTAGCCTCACTAATATATTTATAATGCTTGGACCCCGGCTAATAGCTCGTCTTATGGTACACCCTTAACCACTGGCGCAATATCGCTTATTTTTTACCACCATGGTCAGAAGCACTCGTACCACAGCACAGTCTCCCCATCATTCCTACCACCTTAGGGGGGTCGAATCCAATACTGGCCTATCTTATCTACTAAATTGGTTAGAAGAAAAAGAGATAAAATTCATAAAATGTGAAATGTGTTGTATGATGTAGTACAGTGTGGTGTGGTAAATTCGCATTATTTCGTGGTGAGAGGATCGGACGTACGTCACGGTAGATGAGGCGGAGGGTGAAGAATAAAGCAAAATGCACTTCTGTCATACTTTTTCTGAAGGCTACCAATGCGAAATTGTTGATTAATTTTCACGTATAATACGCCTATCAAAGTATAAGTTCAAAAAATTGTGTCTACAGCTAACTTTTTGATAAGAATGCGATTTTTAGATTTTGGCAATATTTTTCCTGAAATCTCAATGTAATGGCAGAGAAAATAAAAAAGGAACACTATTTTTTCTTTTTATTTTCGTTTCCAAAATGTAAGGTTTAAAAAAAAACGAGCCCACCTACGGTGGTGCACTGGAAATAGATCACGATGCAGGTTTTAGTGATATGTAAAGGATAGACGGCTTATCTTGCCAACATATAAATTGAAGTTGCAAGAACCGTTGAACCGCTAACCACGAAAACTACTTAACCCATTTTGGTAAGACTGTGCATACTGATTTATGATACTTCCTAGATAGTTTGGGTATAGTTTTTAAACTGAAAAAAAAGAACAATAATAGCAACAAATAAGCTTAAAATTATGTAAAACCACGCTAGCTTTTTACAGTTTTAGTAAGATCCACTAGTAGGCAAAGGAGTAGAATCAAAGATACCTACAATAAAAGTAAATAAGTCTGGTTATTATATACCCGAAAATATTGCCGAATACCATAGTCGTACAGAGACAGTGCATCAAGAATGGAGTTATGAGCCATGCAGCTGGGTATCCCGGTGACTGACAGCATTCTTCTCTAATGGATAAGCAACTGACTTCAAATTCCAAGCCGAACTACCAACATTAACAAGTAATATGAATAAAAGGCATTCTGAACGCTAAAGTTAAAAAAGAGCTCTAAAACTAGCTCCAACGCTTTAGACGTTGTAGATTTTCTCCTGATCAGTCTGGTGTAATAACAACAGGCCAGAGACAACCCCTCTGAGTTATCCAGGCAGTTAAGTTTGCTAGAAACTTCAGTCCAAAAAAAGCTCACCATTTTTTTATAGGGCCATCAAATGTTGGACTACCTGGTTAAAAAATATATTACCACTCAACATAGCTGACAAAAACCAGTTTTTAGGGCTCACGCATGTTTAAACCATGCTTATAGTCACAAGAGGGAAAATTCAAAGGAATACTACACATGCTTTAAATGCATACAATTTTATGCGTTAAGAAGCTGACGCAGAACAATTACCAAGATAAAAACAACAGCGTCAAAATCGATGAATAAGAAATCCATTAAGTAGGAGATCAGCTCTCCATTAAAACCTCAACAGTAATAACTCTTATCCCTATCTTCATAAAAAGGTAGAATAATTTGTATTTGTATCCATTGTGGCACTGAAAATAGAGAGATTAGACCCTAGGACTTTTTTGTTCTGTTGAAAAAGTTTTAAGTTTGGAACAACTGATTATTTCGATATTTTCTATCAGTTTTGCATCTCTTCGGTTCTAAGAAATAGCCCTTTTTAACTATCATGATCTGGGACAGTACAAATCAACGCTCTTTCTGATAACAACTTTTTAATGGTGGAAGGAACGCACGGTATTTTCCAGCATCATAATATTTACTACTTTACTTCTTACTGCGAGTTACTGGATAAAATAAATTGCATTGTATAAAAACTTTTTTGTTTGGACTACATGCAGTTCATTCGATTAAATAATAAGCTGTAAAAAAAGTAAAACCGGAAAAACTATCGTGAGTTTCTTATGGCATATAATAATTGTTGGCCCTAAAGAGTCGTTGATTTGCACTTTCTCACGTTATAAGAAATGAAAAGGGCTGTTTGTCAACACTATCAAAATTTAAAACTGACGAAAATTGTATTCTTATAAAATTTTTTTTTTTTAAGTTTCAAAACCTTATCAGCAAAGTAACAGAGTCCTGGAGCTTAATCTGTCCATTTTTTATTGCCACAATGAATACAAGTGCATAGTATTATAACCATTTAGAAATCTGAGAGATTAAAGTGATCACTGTCTATAAGCATGGTTAAAACTTTTGTGAGCCTTAACGGCTTTTTTTTTGTCAATTTTGTTGAGTTGCAATATATTTGTTAGCAAGGTAGTTTAACTTCCAATGGCCCTAAGTAGGACTAGTGAGCTAAACTTTTTTTGGACTGAAGTTTCCAGCAATCATGATTGAATGGATACCTCAGGGTAATCTTCTCTGTCCTCCTGTAGTAGTGCCAGACTGATCGGGAAAAAAATGTTAACGTCTGAAGCGTTGGAGCTAGTTGCAAAGCTTTTTCCAAACGTCTTTTGATGTTATTCTGGAAACAGTGATGTCTAAAGCACCTTTTATTTTGCAGAGCTCAGTTGTTTTAGTGATCTAAGCTAAGGAGACAGGTTGGTGATGCTTGCCTTTTGAAGACTGTCCCGTTTAATCAAGTTGATTTTTTCTTTATAGCTTCATTGTTAGGTTCTCTCAGGGCTGGGCTTGGTGAGCATCAGTGACTTCTGATTGACTGCTTAAAGTCGAGCGGGTAATGTAGTTTCGTTGGTGGCTGAGATTCCCAGCCTCACGACGAACATTGCTCGTGCACAGCCTTTTGATTTCTGCCAGTGAATGACTAACTTGGTTTGTGCTAGTACTTTTCATTTGTAGCAGGTTTCTACTGATATCAATAAACAGACAAAAATAACATTGATACTTTTATAGTTATGAATGATGGCTAAGAGTTTGTTAACATCAGCAGAATCAAAAAACAATTAATAGGTAGTTATACTAGCGCACCTTTACTCAAAAGTTAACTGCTGGTACCTTTTTTCTTATATCAACAGAATACTTCGTAAAAATAAAAGACAAGGCTGTAAAACCAACTGCTTGAAGTGTTAGCAAACTACATTTCATGCAAATCCCCTCAATACCCTTACTGTGGAAGATTACAAAAGAGTATTAATTATCAGTTTGCCTTCAAGTTATTTTTATTCTACATCCAGCTTCAGTGCTCATGCCAAGGTGCCCCTGCTTATGTCTTTGGGGGTAAGGTGAAAATACACAGTGAGACACATGCTAAATACAAAATATTCACTCAATATTTATTGATACATCTCTAATGATACTTGATAAAAATCACAGATACAGGCAAGATCACTGTGAAAGAGATGCTGCTTGCCTAGCTTGCATCGTGGGAAGAAGAAGTATCTAGTCTATCAGTATGGCCGGATCGACACGAGCCAGCTGCGTGGCTTTAGTTTCTGCTTGTGGCGGTGGTGCCACGAAATGTTGTCTTGTGGAAGCGTTCGAGTACCCATATATAAAACAAACAGACTATCTTTTACACATCTACGGATATTCTTAAACTTATTTTATTAAGTTAGCTAGCACTTTTTTTACTTATTTGTGGTTGTCAGCTGTGTGTGGGTTACACTGTGTCACAACACTTTCAAGTGACTGCAGCCGTCGTGCACGTAGTACAGGGAAATAAAATTTTACAAAGTTTATCTGTGTACAAATTATTATTCATTATTATACTGCATTATTATCATATCCAAAATTATGAATGTTGAAGGATCATAATATGCAAGTAGTTATTGCGACACAGTAGCCCGTCATTACAAATCCCACTACCTCGTGAGACTTTCCGAACGGAGCCACTGTGCTGCTGTATACTTACTATAGGAGAGGGTACTCCATCCTCTTATATCTGAACTGGATATACTTTCTGAGCAGGCCACTGCACATTTTCTCTCCTTATAGTTTCGTACCAATCCGTTTGTATTATTGGCTGAATCCTCTTTGTGTATGTGTTTGACTGTATTCGTTTCTTGTGAGCAATGATACTGGAAGGATATTCTGCTTTTTTACATTTATTTTACATAAAAATTTGGATTGTTATAAGGAACAGTAGGAAGTTTACTGTTGAATAATAACAACATAAATAAATTTATTTTATTTATCTTTGAAATTCATAGCATTAAAAAAGGCATTTACATAAAAAAAACGCAGTATTATAAGCAATAGAAATTAATTTGTACTTAATGCACAGTAGCATCTTTTTCTAAAACAAAGTGTACAAAAACCTGCACTACGATAGGAATATAGTCAGATATTCTGCTAAATAAGCACAAATTACAATCGACACAATGTACAGTAAGCTTATGTGAATGATCAAACGTTAATTTTTTTAATACTTAATTTTGATAATACTTCTTAGCAGCTCTCTCGTTCTCACTTTTCCGTCTCATTTTTTCGATCTGAATGGCTTTTTCTTTATAGTTCATCCTAAATGTCAACGGCTAAATGGACCTATAAATCTTGATATCTAGCAAGTTACTGTCATCCTTCGCAAAAGATTTTTTAAAGTCAGAGAAGGACAATAAATTTAAACTCACTCCAACTAGAAACTGTAAAAAAAATTTTTTCAAAATCTATGCCCAACAAAGGAAAGATAGGCTCCCAATCATTGTCCAACAATTTTTCAGATTCAAACCCAACGATTATTTTTCTACCAAATTGAGTTGCTTAATCCGCTAAGCTAGCAAATAATCTGAGTAAGCAGTGATTGTTAATTCTGCCTTAAGGCAAACAGATCTAAAGCTTCTCTTTCCAAGACTCTCTTTTTTACAGGCTCGATTTTTTCTTCGTTGCAATGTTGTTCCATCCAAGCCCGGAACACAGTCTAGGTAGTAAGGAGAGAGAGATAGAGAGAGCGCATCGGGTTCAGTCACCTGGTTCCGATCCCTCCGTCAACTCTTTTCACTTTAACTCTTGTTCTCTCTCTCTCTTCCTTCCTTCCCGTTTATTCAACGCGTGGTGGGATTTTTTACTTCGGAATGCGCAACTCGGTAACAGCAGATGGTTAACGCGCGCTAATTGGCCCTTTTCTTTTCGTAGAAATGACAGGATGGGTGGGGGAGCGAAGGCTTATTTTGGTAAGGATCAACCGTGGCTCGTCGCAGTATAGTTATTGATCTCGTCACTTTAGCTTCATAATTGGTTAGCTCGTATATTATCCCGCATCCAAGGACATCTTCTCTAGCCTTCTTGGTTTTCATCTTTTCTCGTGGCCAAGCTTCTGCAGCCACGAATTTTACCTTTTTCATCGCCTTGATCTCTATGCTAATAGAATGTCGCATCCTAGTGACAACGGTATCCGCCCACCTGCTCTCGCTGGCCGAGCTCACCTTTACGCGCGCGGACTGCAGCCGCACGCGCTGACGTCAGGATCATCAGCATCCCAAGACGTCATCTCTACACACACTCACTCACATTCACACATAATCGCGTTCCCCTTTTTTTATCATTGCCTCGTTAGTGTAATATTTCATTTAAGTGTCAATATGTTCTTTGTTCGTTGTCGTTGTTTATTATAAATTAATAAAATGGGTTTTTTATGCCATACACGGCTTTTTTCCTTAAATGAGTGTTTTATTGTGTTGATCCCTTGTTACCCAGTATTCCCTTCAAAAAATTCAATTACTTGATTTCTCTCACGTAGAGTGCAGTCAAGATAGGTTGCCGCCGACCGCTTAAACAAACGTATTAACTATCAGATGATTGGTTGGAGACTAACAGCTGCTTTTTGTTGAAGTACAAGATTATGCTACTTATAATACAAAAGAGCGAGGGTTTTAAAGACACTCAGAGGTAGTAAATTACGTTTAAGCTTCTCAAAACTGTACCACCAAGCATTTTGGATGGTATAACTTAAAAAGCAAGTATCAACCCCTTAGTAAGAAAATGTTAACGGTGACTTTTTTTTACTAAACATCCAGAGGTAAGCTTATTAAATGCTGACATTTTTTTTTCTTAGAATTAATACGTCCTTAACTTCATTTTTTTTAATACATAGATTATAAACACAAATACTAAACACTTACACACACACTCGTTACGCGCGCTTCTTATCTTTCTCTAGATTCTCGTCCTCTCTTCCCCTTCAAAACCAACTTCTTAGTCTGTCTCGACCACCTTCGGCATTGTTCGTGTTCCAATGCCAGATTGACGTTCGAGTTGAATAACCCATCCGATAATTCGTGTGCATCATTTGAAAGGGGGGTTAAGAGAAAGAGTTAAGGTACCGCCACTGTAAAAATTCGGTAGGCTACGTTCAGTCTGACTCTTGTCTTTGTACAGAGTGGTTACTACTTGTTTTTTAAAAATCGTGTATGTAGGTTCTCTTGGATAATTTTTGCTCATTTGAGTTTTTAAGATGTTTCCGTTGCGCCGCGACGCGTGAACGTGTTTTTGAATCAATTTGTCTTTTTGTTTGTCGAAATCTCAAGTAAAGCCACAAGCTGCTTCGACACTCTGGTGCTATGAGCACCCATGGCGAACGTCTTCACTCGCCAAACCGTGGTATGAAGACGAGAAAAAGAAAGGTGCAGACGTTTACTTTCACACGCTTACACATTTTCACCTCCACATCTGCACACCAATTAAGTTCAGGTCGTTATTTTAGCTCTATTCAATTTTGCATCGGTCGTTTTTTCCTCTTAGGGGGTTTTCTCACAAGAGTTTTCTCCTTTGAGCCATAGATCATATTTTCTTCAGTGGCTCATAACTAATGTTTTTATTGAGTTAAACCCAAACTCGTCCTATCCTTTGTCAATTAACGTTAATGCTGTTAAAATAAATGTTTCTTTATTTATAGTAAAGTACTGTAAAATTTAAGGTGTTAAATCATTGCCTTCAAATTAAGAAGTTTGTCTTTTATTTTTGCACCATTGTGTTATCTTTCCTGCGTTTATTATGTATTTTCTTTGCAGATTCCTAGTTATTATCATGTTAATGAATCGGACGGCTCCGTCACTTAGACATATTCATTAGAGTGATATGACCCCTACCCCATAATTCACAACACATAGTTAATGTTTCTACTTTTACATATTAACAAAATAAAATGTTTGACAATTTCATCGTTTTTTTTTAAATCCTCGAAAAAATTATCAAGAAATTTCGTGAAACTTAATCCATAACTTATGTAAAACAGAAGCATTAAACATAATTGAACGCATAAGCTTAAGAAAAGGCTATGTATCTGTTTTTTATTATAACGCAGTTCTTAAAATCTTCTTGTAAGTGATAAATGTGGTCCAGTATTTACGGTTTCACACCATAGCTATCAAAGTAAAGGCCATTACCTTGTTTATCTACATATACAGCAAGCTCATGAGTATCTGGCTTTGTATAATAGTCAGTGTGTAAGACAAATATTTTTGGTTTCATTCACACTCATGGGGTCTGATCTGACGGAAATTTTCCATTGCTTTCTTGAAAAAAAATTTAGCACATTATAAAAATCAAATTTTATTATGCCAGATAATATTCCAATTAAAAAATGATTTAGGGTTAAGGCTTCATTGTCTCAAGGATTCAAGAATACGTGAGTTGAAGAACGAGAATTCAATACATGTTTAATTTCAGCAAAAATTGTCAATAAAGTTTTGTCTCTCAGAACTTGCTCTTGCAATAATGAAGAAATCGCAACTTTTACGGAGTTTGTTAAACATTTCCATGCTCCTTACATGTGAGGAGCAAAGAGAGGGTTGAAACTCCAATAAATTTTATTACGTGTTAAGAATCTTTCTTATTATTTATTTTTTGTGGTCAAGCTTTTGATAGTTTCCCTTACTTTATTACACGTACGTTTTAAGTTGGTTCCATTATCTGAATTAATAACGAAAGGAGTATATGCCTCTTTGGGCAATAAATCTGTTTAAAGCTAAGATAGCTATATTGGTATCTAAACAACACACAATTTTTTGTCGTCGACCGATCTTACCTAGAAGTGGGCCAAAATAATTCACCCCACAATGCGAAAATGGCCTCATTTTATAAGCAAGTCCTGCAGGTGGACGTGGGGACATTTTCGGATTGGCTGGCTTTGATTTAGGTAATTTGCATTTCACGCAGTTGAAAACTGAGCTTCCTTATGTGTGTCTGAGTCCTAATATCCAAAAGGGCTGCTTTAGCTTGTTCAAAACAGTGTAATTGCTGCCATAAAAATATTTTTTATGGTAAAATTTAACTGTCAGTTTGACAAAAGTTTCTTAAGCATGTAAAATAATTGGTTGATAAAGAGATTCATTTTTAATATTGAAGTGGGCTGTTTTTTGAAATTTCTTTTTTGTTAGTTCAAGCAATGTATTTATTAACAAAAGGATATTCGTTAAGATTTTTTGGTACAATATACTTCTGCTGTAGACTTTAAAATAAAAATAATTTTTTTTTAATTTCTATATAGCCGTATATATACTCGTACGAACGCAAAAAAAGGCGAAGAAATTTCAAAAATTTATTAAAACCAATGACACTAACTAAGTAACACTAGAACAGAAATTTCCTTTCTTAATTCGTACCTGTATTCAACTTTTTTGTAATTTTTAATGTTTTGTTCCAGCCGTTGCGATTCTTTTTCTCTCATAAATGACGGACCTATAAACCAACGGCTATTTTTATTCAAGGTTCCAGATGCAGGGCGAGTTTCATCATCCGCAGGATTTTCCTTGGAAGGAACCCAATGCTATTCGGACTCTTTTGAATTTTTTTGAATCTCAATTAAACGATTTGCTACGAATATTTTAAAATCTCTTGACTCATGTTTAGTGCAAGACAATACCGTAGCCAAATCTGACCAAAATACATATCATGTTATTTTATAATCGCGTTTCTTTACAATTAACTTCACGAGTTGAGTGGCTGAAAGAGCAGCTTGGAATCTGATCGTGGAATCGTAGTTGCTTTAGTTGCTGCTACGTGACATTTGGTTGCAATAATACTAGTGTGAAATAAATTTTGTCCAAGTGAAAATTGCCAATACGCCACAAACACGTGAGCCTTAGCACTGGCGTCACAAAACATATACGATTCGGCTTCTGTTATTTGAAATTCACCTAATTATTAGCATTTATTCAATTTATACATTTCAGCAAATTTCAGGTCAATCAGCCATTTCTTTTAACTAGAAGATTTCTAATAACATATCTTTTCATCTCATTTAATGTCAGTTAAGCGAACAATTTACATCAATATTTGAGAATGGATCGCAAAAGGGGTAAGAAAGCCGAAAGGATCGAAAGTCAACATTATAACGCTCAAAAATTCTTTTTAGAATGAAGTTCTATATGTTGCGTGCTTGGGGGGCCATAATTTTAAAAACGACATATTTCCATAAAACGAAAGTCACTTACTAGCAGTCTCTTCCTCCTTATTCATTTTATTTCCCCCCTCACTCCAGCAACCTCACCGTCAGTCCACTACACACTTCCCCTCACCCTGTCACTTCCAACCATGCTGCGCTAGTCTCCTGCACACCTCCTCTCACCACTCCCCGTTTTGCCTCGCCCCACCATTTGCCTTCACACTACACCATGAAAGCACACACACCAAGCAATTAATGTTTCATTCAATCAATTTTTTTTCCCCACAATAAATTTCACTCAACTTAAAATTTTTTTCTCTTTAATTCTATAAACGAAAAAATACTTTCCAAGAGATTTGAACCCTCGACTCCTGCATACGAGCCAAGTCTCTTACCTGCTTTGCTACGAGCGCTTCCAACATAAGAATTTTGGTTTCTTCTACTTATACTGTGGTTCGTAACTGAATTTTAATTTAAATATTCATTTACTAATTATTAATTGATTCGGTTCGATAATATGTTATATTAATTATTAAATTATTTATTCAATTGACTGCTTTCTTTAAATTAAATAATTATTTTCCAAACTTAAATACGATATTTTTCTTAGCAGCAGCTTTTCCATACATTAAAGAATATTTAGTTACTTTTCATTAATTCGGTAATTTACAAAGAAATCAATAAATAATTATTTTTACAACTTTTACATTTTTTTCAAAGTTTTATAACTTTTCTTTCACAGCCTTATATTTTTTCATCGTTTTTTCTTGAATAGTTTATTTATACAAGTTTCTATAAATAGAGTAATTAATTTTCATTGCATTTTGTTTTTAGATAATTTTTTTATTAGAGACTAAGGTGATTTTTTTAGTTAAGAACGTTTATCACAGTTAGTGGGAAGAAATTTAGAGAGGTAGGAGGAGTGCAAATATGCAGCAACGCTGGCAATTATTTGTTTCATATGGATATACCTATACATGCACTTTTACGAATGCTTCACCCTTTCTTTCGTATTTTATTAAAAAAACAACTTGAGGATTAATTTCAAAATTTTATAGGTTTATATAATAGTAACCTATCATACAAAACATTAGGAGCTTTCAACAGATCATTTCCTTATAAATGCAATTTTAAGGTAAAAGTACCAGTACATGAAAACTTTTTCCATGAAGTCTTTGTTTTCTCATTCTTATCGAATTTCTGAATTGCATAACAACAAAACAATAATTGCGCCAGTAAGTATATATTTTTTTCTATCAAACGAAAACAAAAAAGTTTTTCTAGGTTGCGTATACAATAAATAACTTAACTTTAAAGTTTCTAAACAATGACCTAGTAGATGAACAGCGTGTTCAGGTATTGGTACTGATACGTATTTTTGACCGAGTACTTGAACATCCCATGTTAATTAAATGGGAGAGAGGTTATGTGAGCTGCCTTCTACTGATTTCTATTTTTATTATGTATTGCAAATAACCCAATCGAAAAATTTCTTTCTAATTTCATTGGTAACATATTATAAAAACTATATTGACTGGCTTGACAAACTATTATTATTGATTAAGAGTGATTTCGATCGTTTTTATGTGTTTGAGTACTAGGCATAGGTAAAACCTAATGGTACCAGTACCTGAACAGTCTCACAAGCCACCTCACACAAGTTGCACGAATAAATAATTTTTTTGTCGTTGAGTATAAAGACTTACTTAAATACAAATTTTGTTTAATCTAAAGAACGTTCAAAGGATATCAGAAAAATTTTTTTTTATCCACTTAAATTGAAAATAGTTTATTCAAGCTGTTCAATCTACTGGTGCAATTTTAGGAAGTGTTCACGTACTGGTACTTTTACCTCACGCGATTCTTCCAGAAAAAAAAATAATACATGAAGGTCTCTTTTCAGATCAAACGTATGAAAAACGGTACAGTCAAACGATCTGCAATTTTTTGTGGGTATTTTTTATGCATTAACGAATGCATGTTAAAATGGTATCTATCAAAAAAACCTATGAGTAATGAACGTTCTGCAGCGACGTTCACTGCCATGAAATGATGTAATACTACCATATTGAAGATGAAAGCACACAGTTTTGTACTGACCAGCCTGCCAGCGCGTCGTGACATAATACATTGTGATTAATTGTTTATTTATTTGATATTACAATATTTATTAATGCCACACCCAATTACCAAATATTATAGTTCAAATAATAACTGCAGCACCTGCGATACATCGCACAGTGTTGTGTAAAATATCGTTCCACACAAAATATTTGTCTTGGTTTTTTCATTCATATGTATCGTCGGCCACAGAATGTTACAGAAATTTAACTTTATTCTTGGGTGCCCAAGCACCCACTGTCTACTGGTTTAATTTATCCATTACTGATGGTGATACAGGTGTTTAGAGTTTTGGCTGTTTTTCATCACAAAAATTTAGAATTTGTTGGTAATGCCATGGCTTTGTAGTCGGCTGTAGAGACATATACCTAGTAGATGGTCTGAATGTTTGTTTTAGTTGTTAAAACGATCTTCAAAAAGAATTTTTTTTAATTTTCGTTTACTAGGCCCTAGCTAAGCTTAATAATTTTTTTTATAACCATGATTACCTCCTAGGCAATTCACTGTATCACTACCGACGACTTTAAAGCCATAGCATTAATTTAATTTTAAAACGTTTAGCTGAAAAAAAGCCAAAACTTAAAACTGAAAGTTGCAACTGGAAGAAGATTTGCAATTAAAAGTTATAACTTTTCTTTCTTCCAGTGGCAACTTCCAGTTGCAGCTCTTTTTTCAGTTGCAATTTTTTGTTTTAAGTTTTGGCTTTTTTTAATCTAAATATTTCGAAATCAAATTAATGCTATGGCTTTGAAGTCTTAGGTAGTATAGTAATACAGTAGACTGCATAGAAGGTAATTTTAGTTGTAAATGAATTCAGTTGGGTTTAAGTTCTACGAAATCGAAATCAAAAAAGTCAAAGAAATTGACGAATGAAACAAAATGCAATGATAAATAATGAAAAATAAAATAAAAGGAAATATATAAAATA
>NW_019379980.1:31735-45871 GCF_000648655.2 Copidosoma floridanum
TAAAAAAAATAAAAACAAGAAAATTAAATAAAGTTAAACAAAAATAGAATGAAGGAGATTTAAAAAAAGAAGAAAATTAAAAGAAACAATCCAAGGGGTAAAAATGGGTCATGAGGTCCACGGCAAGAACGAAATTCTTAAAAAATGAGATGAGTGCTGAACAATAATTAAACATGAGATGTATGTCCAAGCACATTATAAAATAAAGAAACACAGTTTTTTAGGTAACAAGTGGGTTGCGAGACCCATAGAAAGAACGAAGCTCTATAAGAATAAGTACTGCATTCATGTAGTTCAGTTAAACAAAAATTTGAAAAATAAATAAAATAAAATAAAAATTAGTTCAGTAGTCATGATGGTCAAACTTTGTGAGTACGTCATGCATAAATACAGTGCTCACAAAGTTTGATCATTGTGAGTACTGAACTAATTTTTTTTTTATTTTATTTTTTTTTAATTTGTTTTCCCAGTTTTTGTTTTACTGAACTACATAAATGCAGTACTTATTCTTATAGAGCTTTGTTCTTTTTATGGGTCTCACGACCCACTTGTTACCTGAGAAATTGTCTGTCCTTATTTAATAACGTTTTTGGACACACATCTCATGTTTAATTATTGTTTGGCACTTATCTCATTTTTAAAGAACTTCGTTCTTGCTGGGGGTCCCATGACTCATTTTTTGTTAGTATTTTGGTTTTTTAATTAATTGATTGTTGACTTTGTATAAGTTGACTTTCGAACCAAATTTATCTGATTTATCAAACTATCGTAAGCCTTAAATTTTTTCTTCAATTTTTTGTATGTAGTTCACTAAGATAAACCATTACTGAACCAGCTGTGCATGTCCCAGTTTGCGAGTTAGTTTCAATAATTTATAGAATTTGGTTACGAGCTTGTTCACGTGACTGCTGTCAAAAAAAATAGTCCATATAAGAATTTTATGTTGAACTTAGGGATTTTTTTTGATTTTGTAATTTGAAAAAATCTGCATTTTTGTTTTTAATAAATAATGCAGTGCAAGAAGATTACTAGGCCCCGAAAAGTAAAAAACTCATAAAAAGTACCTGTGGTGGAGTTAGATTGATCTTTTTCTCTTTACAGAAAACGTTAAGTATCACGGCCTTCTTTTTTGATTTTAATTTTTTGAAATATGTCTCATACATCTAACTGTACTGCGAAAAAAAACTGACGAAATTGCATGATAATGCCTGTAAGCGGTTTTAATAAATTGGAGCCAGTCAATAGCAGATAGTTAAAGCTTTTGAATTCTCGTTAAGAGGTAGTATTGAAAACTAAGCAGACTTTTTGTGGTCTGTTGACATTGTGTGTGAACTCTCAAATAAGGTAAATAACGAAATTTATTGTTAAAAAAATATTTATATGCTTTAGTTGCCAAATTTTTTTTAAAAAGTCAAGCCATTTCTTTATGATGTAAGTTTGAGTAAGTTTCATCTATGTCAAGTTTTCTTCTTAGTAAAGCCAGTCTATGGAGTGCAGTTTATTTGTTGGATGAAAAAAAATCTTAGTCTGTTTTCCAAAGTACCAAATTCTCTAGAGCCATTCATATCTAAATTTGTTTTATTTTTAAAATTTGTAAAGTTCTTTCATCCTCTACTTTCATCGATGAATCAGAGTCCAAACTGAAGTAAAGTATTATAAGTTAATTGAGCTTATTAATTTTGGAAAAATAATCGCTATCGTTTAAAATTTCAACAAAATTAACTTGAGATGTGTTACTGTTTCCTATAAAATCGAAATAATAATAACCATGAATCGTCTATCGAAGTAAATGTTGACTTACAAAAAAAGTATCATTTTGTATTTCTCAGATTTCTTACGATAAAATAAGATCTATGTGATCTTGTCTTATAAGCATCGCTGGAGATTCATTAAGAGATTTTAAGAAAAGTTTATGACATGGGATGATAAAGGGAGACTATTAACAATCAAGACATTATTGATTCAAACAGTTGCGTTTTAAGTTGCGCCAAAGTAAGATGACTGAGACTATTTATGGTTAAATGAATGTCTGAAACCTTCGCTCTAATTTGGTCTATTACATCTGACCGAATAATAAAAGTTAGAGAACTATTATCAGGAAAAACAGTTATTCTTTTTGATTTCCTCAAACCCTCGATAATTAGTAGAATAGCTTTAAGAAAAACTTGGAAATGACAACTTCGTTCTTAAAATAAAGTATTGAAATTTTCCAAGTCTTGTCATTTTATCTTGATTTGATTTGATGATAACTCTATAATGGATTGAGAAATTTCCTGTGAGGATTCACTTTGTGTTTGATGTTAAAGCTCATGATATTTTGCCTACATTTTATACATGAGTATAATTTGCAATTTTCACAAAAATAACTAATTTTTAAGCAATTATAGCACTTTTTTTTTTAATGAGTCAGCTTCCAACGCTTAGCAATTGGTAATTTGTGAAATTCTCTAAAATCATTTATAATATGATCATAATTCTCACAACTCAAAAACATTGTGTTAACTTGCGTTCTTTTTAACTTAGTATCTTTAGTGTTTTTAGATACGTTTGCCAAAAACACAATTTTTTCATTTTTATTACTTCGATTTCAATGCTCAGATGCTTTTGCAGACTCATGCAAAAGTAATAAAAGTACTCCCGCTAATATTGCAATTTTTGTTTATTCAAATAAAAAAACCAGCTATTTTATTCTAATTCAGGTATTTCATTCTCCTAAAAAGTGGCGTAGTAAATAAAATTATTTATCAATGATTCAGAAATTTTTTAAGTTATACTTCTATTGGCACGTTATGCTTGAGGGTAAATCAACGATTTTAGATTAGTGGCCCTTCGAAAAAGTATGATGGGAGTAGGTTTTTTATAATCCTCTCCCCTACGCATCGTCCCTTATGACGCACTTCTAGTCCCCCCTACAGTGCATAATGCCACCACACCACACCACGTAACACATGTTAATTTTTATAAATTGAATGTTTTTTAGTTTTTTCAACCGAGTCTTGAAAAAAAAAAAAGGTTTCCAAATTGTTTTTTTAAATAGTTTCCAATGAGATTCAAACCCATGATCTTCTGCCTACAATCTGAGGCCCTTACCCACTCTACTATGAGTGGTCCCAACGTAAGAAATATCGATTACTGCATGTTATCTTGTTGTTCAAAACTTATTTTTAACTTGAATTTTTATTTACTGCATATTTATTAATTTGATTTGATTATCAATTATAATAATAAATTATTTATTTAATAAACCAATTTTTGTAGTTGAATGTTATGTTCAAAAACGTAGTACATTTAAGCAGAGCAGCTTTCCTATATATTTGGAATTACTCACTTACTCATAATTCATTTGTTAGTTTTACAGTTAAGAAACTATCATTTATACAATTTTTTTACGTTTTTTCAAAATTTTTCAAAATAAAAAAAAAAATTTTGTTCTTAACAACACAATAATTGATTTTTATTGTATTTCATTTTTTCACAATTATTTTATTCGGGATAACAGTGATTTTTTGACTTAAGGACGTTCTTCACATAGTTACCAGGAGAACAGATCAGAGAAGTAAGGGGAGCGCAAATATGTGCAGCAACGCTGGCAGTTATTTTTTTCATGTGGATATACTTACATGCACGCCACAACGCACACTTGATCCCCTCTTTCTAAATTTACTTAAAAACCAACTTCTTGATACATTTAAAAATTTGATAGGTTTTTTTGAAAGTCAGTTTTTGTACTCAAAATGTTGGAAGAATCTACAGATCGTATAAATGCCATTTGAAGATTTTTTCTTAAGGTTGAATGTTAAATTGCAATTTTTTAAGATTAAACATAAATAAAAATGGTACAGTCAAACGAGCTGCGTTTGACATTTGAATAATATCTGTTAAAAAAACCTGTGGGTGATGAACGTCCTGAAGGGACATTCACTGGCATGTACTACTATGCTATTAAACAAAGTGGTACTACAAGATGGCTGTGTCATAATTTTTCAAGACATAATTATATTTTGGGCATTAAATACGGACTAAGAATAAGTGTGTGATTGTATGTGTCGGATGTTAGCATGACGTAAGAGATGTAACTAGTACGTGTTGCGATGGCTTTAATTTAAACTTTTTTTAACTACGTTGTATATAATTATTAATTTATTAAATATTAAAGTGATGATTAAAACCAGACATATTTAACATACATATATACTTATTTTAACGATAATTTTACAGCCCTTGTAAACAATATAATTTCATATAAGGTTTTTATATACTTAGAATTATATCATTTGCCACATAATTCCATAAAAGTATAAACTTTATACTTTTGAATCCAAGTACCTACTATCCACTAGTTTCTATCTCTATCATGTCAGACGATAATTCTGAACTATGCAAGTAACCAATACTGTTGAAAGATTTGATTGCAGACACAAAATTTTTTAAATGGGTAGCATCTTCTACTAAATAACTTTTGCGTGCCTTAAGTCTTGGTGAATCTTGAATATTGTGCATAAGTTTGCTTAAAATCTATTTTTTATTTCCAAATCTCATCTCAATGTTTTCATTATTTCCTTAGCACTTGTTTCAAAAACAAACAGCGTACTTCTCGCTTCTCGAGCGACTCGCTTTTAATGTACTGAAAGCCTGATTACATTTTCTTGATCACTATAATAACCATGTTTTGTTGATAATTGGTAAGCGTTTTTTAATTTTATCCAATAAAATGAATCGCCATAAAATAAAGGTAAGGATTTAAACGGCACTGTATTCACAAGCGTTGAATGATTGGAAATTAAACTAACCTCTCTGATAGTGTCTGAAGTGTTTCCAATCGCATTTGTTAATCTGTTTATTAAATCCCTAGATTTGGATGTTTTGCGCATACTATGTAATTGATAGTCTAAGTTTTCATTTAAATTTTGTTTGACAACAGCACTAAATATGCCACCTGAATGAAAAGGGAAAATTTCTTCGTTATTGTTGAATTCTTCTTGCAAAGACAAGCCAGAAAAACCCTCTTTTACTAAAAGGTTTAATTGTTGAAAAACTGGAAGGTGAGCTACTGAAAAAGCCTCAAGCTCTAATCTTCTCTTATCTTTCTCTAGGCTGCGACGTTGTAAGTTTGCTATCTCTAGAAGAGCAGCACCAGTGTCTGGATTCTCGTTATAAAGACGTCGTAAAAAGCGAAAATGCCACTACAAAGACTCTTCAACAACCTTTGAAGATTGGATCAGAGGTTCATGATCTTCGTTAAAATAAAAATGACTCACTGTAAGTCCGCCTTGAAGTAGGCTAAAACTTTTCTTTATGATTACGAGATTACATAAACAAGAATAAGAAAATGAAACTTTCCAAGTTAATGTAGCAAAATGGTATTAACTTTTTATGATAAAGAAAGAACAGGTTTTAAGGAAACGAATAACTCATCAATTCAGTTGATGGCGTATTTACGAACTAATCGCTGAAAGATACTGTCGATTTTTTTTGTAGTGACAGAAAAAAAAAATAAACAAAAGAGTCACATTATTGCCTTGGTAATGGCACTTGGTTATTGATTCGAATAAAGAAGAAGAGACGCATCTCGACCGAATGTTTGTGCACAAATTTTAATGCCTGTACACTTCGTAGCTCCCTTCGTCTTATGAACTTCCTGAGTTGCGGAGGAGAGGAAAAGCACCCCAAACCAACCTTCATTTGATCAGTCGTGAGCTGGTCTTCACACAGGCTTCCTATGTATCTTGTGTGATGATACGCCTTTTCCTAATTAAAAATTCAACATTTGTAAATTAATAAACGCAGAAAATAAATGTTTACTATAAAAAATACTTAATAACTACCATGAGTGTAAGTATATATATTAAGTGACGCCATCCAGCCACGAAAGTTGACCATAATTTAACGTGACAAATTGATTTCGAAAATATTCTCGTACTCATCATACAGTTAAGAATCAAAGTTAGAGCGTCGGCATATCCAAGGTCTAATCTAACGCTACCTTGTTAACTCAGGTTGTAATAGGATTGTTCGTCAGCTGATAAATCTGGTATTAAACTAAAAGCGAAGAGACAGTAACCACTGGGATAAGATTCACGTTAGATGGGATTTTTTTCATTGAGAAAGTAGGGCTAAATGCCAGTATCCGAAAACAAGGTATGCTAAGCATAAACGTAGGGAAAGACAGGGTATATTGAGCCAGGTAATAAAAAGGGACCATTGAGTTTTTCAAGCTTTAAAACACTTTTACATTAAAAATTTATTTTTTTTAAAGCATTAAACATAAAGTTTTTTCAGGGCAAGAAAGTGTTGGCAAAAATTTTAAGTCTTTCAAAAAAAAAAAAGGTTAAGTTTTAAACTTAGATTTGCTAAGTAGCATCATGTTTAAAAAGCCTAAAAAAACATGAGACAAATTGAATTAGTTATGTTAAGTGCATAATCGATAGTTAAAAGTCTTAATTTTAAATACACATTTTTGTCTAAGTGCAATAAAAAATTAAAATTTTTTCATAGAGAAAAATGTAAATGTAAGGCATTCGTAGTTACAACTGGCGAGGTAGACAGTGCTCGTGTTTTTTAGTTCGTTGCGCCTGTGCACATTCACAACAGTTGATTATGGTTCCCAACCAGTGTTAGAATATAGTTCCGGCCAGACTTGGGAATTCTCTAAGACCCAACCTATTTAACGTGGGAAATCACTAGATCAAAAAAAAATAGTACCGAAGGTGACGCGCGAGATTCAAATAAGGTCCAATAACACGAGCATCCATCACCTAATAACCCAGTGTGCTTAATGGCCACTCTGTTAAATAAATAATGATTACAAACACAAGCGCCTATCACCCAATGACCCAGGGCACTTACTGGCAACTCGAATGAATAAATAATTATTAATAACACAAGCGCCTATCACCCAACGACCCGGGGCGCTTACTGGCCACTCGAATGAATAAATAATTTTTAATAACACAAGCGCCTATCACCCAACGACCCGGCGCTTACTGGCCACTCTGTTTTATAAATAATTATTGAAAAAACACAAGCACCTATCACCCTATGACCCAGGGCACTTACTGTCCACTCTGTTAAATAAATAATTTTTGATAACACAAGCGCCTATCACCTCATGACCCAGGGCACATCCTGGAAACTCCGATAAATATATAATTATTAATAACACAAGCACATATCACCTTGTGACCCGGGGTACTTACTGGCTACTATTCAATAATAGATTATCAAGATATTACAAGAGCGCCAATTAAGAAGATCTTTGTCGTACTAGATAAGCAATCAAAATTGTAATATGTTTACATCTGATATCAATCAACTTTTTATTATTTAACAGTGTTGCAGAGAAGTCTCCTAGATCATCAGGTAAGAGGTGCTTGACATATTTATAAATAACTGTTTATTCACAAGATTTGCCATTAGCGCCCCAGGTTATACGGTGATAGGTAATGTGTTATTAATAATACTTTATTTAACAAAAAGGCCAGTAACCACCTTGGGACATGAGGTGATAGGCACGTGTGTTATTTGAATAATTATTTATTAAACAGAGTAACCAGTAAGCGCCCCAGGTCATGAGCTGATAGGCGCTTGTGTTACTTTAATCACTATTTCGTAAACAAAGTGTCCAGTCAGCGCCCTGGGTTATGGGTGATAGGTGCTTGTGTTATTTTAAAAAATATTCATTGAACAGATTGGCCAGTCAGCGCCCCGGGTTATTGGGTGATAGGCGCTTGTATTATTTTAATAATTATTCATTAAACAGAGTGGCCAGTCTGCGCCTTGTGTCCTTGGAAGATAGGCACTTGTGTTGTTGAAAATTATTTATTAAACGGACTGGCCAGTCAGCGCCCTGGGTTATTAAGTGATAGGTGCTTGTGTTATTTAAATAATTATTTATCAAACAGAGTGGGCAATGTGCGCCCCGGGTTATTGGGTGATAGGCGCTTGTATTACTTCGATAATTATTTTTTTAACAATGTGTCCAGTAAGCATCCCGGGTCATGAGGTAATAGGCGATTGTGTTATTTAAATAATTATTTATCAAACAGAGTGGGCAATGTGCGCCCCGGGTTATTGGGTGATAGGCGCTTGTATTACTTCGATAATTATTTTTTTAACAATGTGTCCAGTAAGCATCCCGGGTCATGAGGTAATAGGCGATTGTGTTATTTAAATAATTATTTATTTAACAGAGTGGCCAGTCAGTGCACCAGGTTATTTAATGATAGGCACTTGTGTTACTTTAATAATTATATAATTGTTAGAGTGCCCAGTAAACACCTTGGGTTATGAGAAAAAAGGCGCTAGTTATTTATTAAACAAAGTCGCCAGTCTGCGCCCCGTGTTCTTGAAAGATAGGCACTTGTGTGGTTAAAAATTATTTATTAAACAAAGTGGCCAGTCAGCACCCCGGGTCATAAGGTAATAGGCGCTTGTGTTATTTTAATAATTATTTATTTAACAGAGTGGCCAGTAAGCGCCTTGGGTCATAACGTTATAGGTGTTAGTGTTATTTTAATGATTAATTATGTAACAAAGTGGCCAGTAAGCACCTTGAATCATGAGGGGATAGGCGCTGATGTAATTCTATTAATTATTTATTTGAAAGAGTGGCCAGTCAGCACCCTGACTTGTTGGGTGATGGGCACTTGTGTTATTAAAAATTATTTATTGAACAGAGTGGCCAGTAAGCACCCCGGATCACGAGGTGATAGGCGCTTGTGTTATTAAAAGTTAGTTCTTTAACAAAGTAGCTAGTAAGCACTCCGGGTCATAAGGTGAGAGGCGCTTGTGTTATTTCAATAATTATTTATTTAATAATGTGGCAAGTAAGCATTCCGGATCATGAGGTGATAGGCGCTTTGGTTATTTTTATGTATATTTATTAAACAAAGTGGTCAGTCAGTGCACCGGGTTATTAGGTAATAGGCGCTTGTGTAACTTTAATACTTATTTATTGAACAGCAAGGCCAGTAAGCGCCGTGGGTCGTCAGGTGATAGGTGCTTGTATTATTAAAAATTATTTACTTTAAAAAAGGCCAGTAAGCACTCCGGATCCTGAGGTGATAGGCGCTTGTGTTATCGAAAATTATTTATTTAACATAATGGCCATTAAGCATGCCAGGTCATAAGTTGAGAGGTGCTTGTGTTACTTTAAATAATTACTTATTTAACAATAAGGCCAGAGAGCACCCCGGGTCTTGAGGTAATAGGCGCTTGTGTTATTTTAATAATTACTTATTGAACAGAGTGGCCATTTAGCGCCCTCAGTTATTGGGTGATAGGCGCTTGTGTTATTTTTATAATTATTCATTTAACAGAGTGGCCTGGAAGCACCTTGGGTCATAAGGAGATAAGCACTTGTGGTATTCTAATAATTATTTATGGAACGAAGAGGCCAGTCTGCATCCTGGGTTATTAAATGATAGGCGCATGTGTTATAAAAAATTGTTTATATAACAAAGTGGCCAGTAAGCACCTTGTGTTATGGGGTTATAGGCGCTTGTGTTATTTTAATAATTATTTATTGAACAGAATGGCCAGTAAGCGCCCCGGGTCATGAGGTGATAGGCGCTTGTGTTTTAAAAAATCATTTGATCAACAAAGTGGCCAGTAAGCATGCCATGTCATGATGTGACAAGCGCTTGTGTTATTGTAATCATTATTTATTAAGAAAAAGGCCAGTTAGCGCCTTAGGTTATTGAGTGATAGGTGCTTCTGTTATTTCAATAATTGTTCGTTTAACAAAGTGGCAAGTAAGCAACTAGAGTCATGAGGTTATAGGCGCTAGTGTTATTGCAATGATTATTTTTTGAACAGAGTGGCCAGTCAGCGCCCTTGGTTATTCGAGAATATGCGCTTGTGATATTTTCATAATTATTTATTGATCAGAGTGGCCAATAAAAGCCCCGGGTCATGAGGTAATAGGCGCTCGTGTTTTTTTAATAATTATTTATTAAACAAAGTGGCCAGTAAGCACCTTGGGTAATGAGGGAATAGGGGCTTGTGTTTTTGTAATAATTATGTATTTAACAAAGTGGCCAGTAAGCACATTGGATAATCAAGTGATTGCCGCTTGGGTTAATAAAAATTATTTATTTAACAGAGTGGCCGGTTAGTACCCTGGCTTTTAGGGTGATGGGAACTTGTGTTATTAATAATTATTTATTAAACAGAGCATCCAGTCAGAACCTTGGAATATTAAGTGATAGGCACTTGTGTCATTTCAATGTTTATTTATTGAACAGAGTGGCCAGAAAGTGCCCCAGGTTATCGAATAAAAGGCGCTTGTGTTATGAAAAATTATTTATTTCACAAAGTTGCCAATAAGCACTTCGGATTATGAGGTAATAGGCGCTTGTGTTATTAAAAATAATTTAATTAACAATATAGCCGTAAGCACCCTGGGTCATGAAGTGAGAGGTGTTTGTGTTGTTTCAATAATTATTTGATAAACAAAGTGGCCAGCTAGCGCCCTTAATCATTGTATGATAGGCGCTTGTGTTATTTTAATAATTATTGATTCAACAGAGTGGCCAGTAAGCACCTTGGGTCATCAGGGGATAGGCGATTGTGTTATTTTAATAATCATTTGTTAAAAAGAGTGGGCAGTCAGCGCCCCGGATCATCGGGTAATAGGCGCTAGTGTTATTTTAATAATTATTTAATAAACAGAGTGGCCAGTAAGCACCCCATGTTATTGGGTGATAGGTGTTTGTGTTATTTAAATAATTATTTACTTAACAGAGTTGCAGTAAGCTACCCAGCTTATCGGGTGATGGGCACTTGTGCTATAAAAAAATTATTTATTAAACAGAGTGGCCATTAAGGACCCTGGGTTATTGAGTGATAGGCGCTTGTGTTATTTGAATGTTAATTTTTCCAACAAAGTGGCCAGTCACTGCCTTGGGTTATAAGTTATTAGGCGCTTGTGTTATTTGAATAACTATTTGTTCAACAAAGGATAATGCCCCGAGTTATTTGAGATAGGTGCTTGTGTTATTTTTAAAAATATTTATTGAACAGATAGGCCAGTCAGTGCTTTAGGTTATTGGGTAATAGGATCTTGCATTATTTTTATTTATTAAACAGAGTGGGCAGTCTGCGCCCCGGATTATTGGGTGATGGGCGCTTGTGTTACTAAGAACTATTTATTTAACAATGTGGCCAGTAAGCACCTTGGGTCATGAAGGGATAGGTAACAACCCAGGGCGCTGACTGGCCACTCTGTTCAATAAATATTTATTAAAATAACACAAGCGCCTATCTTATCATGACCCGGCATGCTTACTGCCCACTTTGTTTAATAAACAATTATTAAAATAACACAAGCGCCTATCGTTTAACAACAGAGGGCGCTAACTGGCCACTTTGTTGAATAAATAATTATTTAAATAACACAAGCGCATATCCCATCATGACCCGGCATGCTTACTTGTCACTATGTTACATAATTAATTTTTAATAACACAAGCGCCTATCACCTCATGACATGAGTTGCTAACTGGCAACTCTGTTCAATAAATAATTATTAAAATAACACAAGCACCTATCACCTAATAACCCAAGGCAAATACTTGCCAAACTGTTCAATAAATAATTAATAAAATGACACAAAGGCCTATTCCTCAATAACCAGGGGCTGTGACTGGCCACTCTGTTCAATAAATAATTATTAAAATAACACAAGCGCCTATCACATTATGACCTGGCATGCTAACTTGCCACTTTGTTAAATAAATAATTTTCAATAACACAAGCGCCTATCACCTGGTGATTCGGGGTGCTTACTGGCTACTTTGTTGAATTCAGAAATCTTAATAACACAAGTGCCTATCAATTACTTACTCAGGGTGCTGANTACTGGCTACTTTGTTAAATAAACCATTTTTAATAACGCCTATTAATTAATTAATTAATTATTAATTAATTAAAATCCTGGGGTGCCAACTGGCCACTCTGCTGAATAAATAAACAATAAAATAACACAAGCGCCTCTCACCTCATGACCTGAAATGCTTACGGGCCACTTTTTTTAATCAATGATTTTTAATAACACAAGCTCCTATTACCTGATAATTCGCGGCGCTTACTGGCCACGCTGTACAATAAATAATTAATAAAATGACACAAAGGCCTTTTACTTAATAACCAGGGGCGCTGACTGGCCATTTTGTTCAATAAATAATTATTAAAATATCACAAGTGCCACTCACCTCAGGACCCGGAGTGCTTACTGGCTACTTGGATAAGTAAATAATTTTTTATAACTTAAGCGCGTATCACCTTGTGATCAAAAATGCTTAGTGGCCATTTTGTTAAATGAACAATTTCTAATATTGTGTTATCTTAATAATTATTAATTAAACAGAGTTGCTAGTAAGCGCTGCGGGACATTAGATGATAGGAGCTTGTGTTATTAAGAATTATTTATTTAACAAAGTGGCCAAAAACCAGCGCAGGTCACGAGGTGATAAGCGCTTGTGTTTTTGTGATAATTATGTACTTAACAAAGTGGTCAATTAGCACCCTGGGTCATTAAGTGATTGCCGCTTGGGTTGATAAAAATTTTTTAATTAACAGTGTGTCCAGTAAGCGCCGTTTTTAATTGATAAGCCCTTGTGTTATTAAAAATTATTCATTTAACAAAGTGGCCAGTAAGCACCATAGGTCAAGAGGTAAAAGGCGCTTGTGTTATTCTAATAATTATTTATTTAACAATGTGGCCAGTCAGCATCCTGGGTCATGAGGTGATAAGCGCTTGTGTTATTTTAATGTTTATATATCCAACAAAGTGGACAGTCAGCACCCTGAATTTTTAATTAAAAGGCACTTGTGTTATTGAAAATTGTTTATTTAACAAAGTAGCGAGTGAGCACCTCGAATCACAGGATGAAATGCGCTTGTGTTATTTTAATAACTATTTATTAAACAGAGAGGCCAGTAAGCACCTTGAGTTATAAAGGATAGGCGCTTGTGTTATTATAATAATTACTTATTCAACAAAGTGGCCAGTCAGCACCTCGGCTAATTGGGTGAATAGCACTTGTGTTATTAAAAAAAATTTATTGAACAGAGTGGCCAGTCAGCGTCCCGGGTTATTGGGTCATAGCTACTGGTGTTATTTCAATAATTATTTGGTAAACAGAGTGGCCAGTCAGCACTCCATATTATTAGGTGATAGGCTCTTGTGTTATTTTAATAATTATTTATTCAACAGAGTGGCCAGTTATTACCTAGGGTCATAAGGTGACAGGCGCGTTATTAAAAATATTGTGTTATTGAAAGCTATTCATTTACCAAAGTGGCCAGTAAGCATGCCGGATCATGATGTAATAGGCGCTTGGGTTATTTTAATAATTATTTATTAAACAGAGTGGCCAGTCAGCGTCCTTGGTTAGTGGATGATGAGCCTGTGTGTTATTTTATTAATTATTTATTGAACAGTGTGGCAAGTGTTTCCCCTGGGTTATTGGGTGATAGGTTTTTGTGTTATTTTGATAATTATTAATTGAACAGAGTTGCCAGTTAGCGACTTATGTCATGAGGTGATACGCGCTTGTGTTTTATAACAATTATTTATGTAACATAGTGGCAAGTAAGCATGCCAGGTCATGATGTGATAGGCGCTTGTGTTGTTTAAATAATTATTAATTAAACAAACTGGCTAGTTAGCACCCTTGGTTATTGGACGATAGGCGCTTGTGTTATTTTAATAATTATTTATTTAACAGAGTGGCCAGTAAGCGCCCCGGGTTATTAGGTTATAGGCGCTCGTGTTATTTTAACAATTATTTGGTAAACAAAGTGGCCAGTCTATGCCCCGAGTTATGGATGGTAGGTGTTTGTGTTATTTTGAAAAAAAATTTATAAAACAGATCAGCTATTTAGTGCCCCAAGTTATTGGGTGATAGGATCTTGTATTATTTTTATAATAATTTATTAAACAGAGTGGGCAGTCTGCGCCCCGGGTTATTCGGGTGATAGGCGCTGGTAACATTAGGAACTATTTATTTAACAATGAGGCCAGTAAGCAACTTGGGTCATGAGGGGTTAGGCGCTTTTGTTATTTTAAAAAATATTTATTGAACAAAGTGGCCAGTAAGAACCCTAGGTCATGAGGTGATAGGCGCATGTATT
>NW_019379980.1:51813-62045 GCF_000648655.2 Copidosoma floridanum
GATAGGTGCTTGTGGAATTAATAAAATTATTTATTAAACAGAGTGGCCATTAAGGGTCCTGGGTTATTGAGTGATAGGCGCTTGTGTCATTTGAATGTTTATTAATTTAACAGAGTAGCCAGTCGATGCCCTGGGTTATTGGTTAATAGGCACTTGTGTTATTTTAATTACTATTTGGTCAACAAAGAATAATGCCTCGAGTTATTTGTGGTAGGTGCTTGTGTTATTTTGAAAAATATGTATTATACAGATAGGCCAGTCAATGCTTCAGGTTATTGGGTGATAGGATCTTGTTTTATTTTTATAATTATTTATTAAACAGAGTTGGCTGTCTGCGCCCCGGGTTATTGGGTGACAGGCGCTTGTGTTATTAAGAACTATTTATTTAACAATGTGGCCAGTAAGCACCTTGGGTCATGAAGGGATAGGCAACAACCCAAAGCGCTGACTGGCCACTCTGTTCAATAAATATTTATTAAAATAAGACAAGCGCCTTTCATTCAACAACCAAAGGCACTTACTGGCCACTTTCTTGAATAAATAATTATTTAAATAACACAAGCGCCTCTCACATTATGACCCAGGGTGCTTACTGGCCACTTTTTTAAATGAATAATTTTCAATAACACAAGCGCCTATCACCTTATGACCGTAGCTGCTTACAGGCCACTCTGTTGAATAAATAATTATCAAAATAACACACGCGCCTATTATTGAATAACAAAGGGTGCTGACTGGCCACTCTGTTCGATAAATGATTATGAAAATAACACAAGTGCCTATCACATTATGACCCAGGGTGCTTACTGGCCACTTTGTTAAATAAATAATTTTCAATAACACAAGCGCCGATTACCTCATGACATGAGGTGCTAATTGGCCACTCTGTTCAATAAATAATTATTAAAATAACACGAGCGCCTCTCAACTCATGACCCAGGGTGCTAACTGGCCACTTTGCTGGATAAATAAACATTAAAATAACACAAGCACCTCTCACCTCATGACCTGAAATTCTTACTGGCCACTCTGTTGAATAAATAATTTTTGATAACACAAGCGCCTATCACCTCATTACATGAGGCGCTAATTGTCCACTCTGTTCAATAAATAATTATTAAAATAACACGAGCGCCTCTCACCTCATGACCCAAGGTGCTTTCTGGCCACTTTGTTAAATAAATAATTTTTGATAACACAAGCGCCTATCACCTCGTGATTCGGAGTGCTTACTGGCTACTTTGTTAAATAAACAATTTTTGATAACACAAGTGCCTATCAATTGAGAACCCGGGGTGCTAGCTGGCCACTTTGCTGGATAAATAAACATTAAAATATCACAAGCGCCTATTACATCATGACCAGGGGTGCTTACTGGCCACATTGTAAAATAAATAATTATTAAAATATCACAAGTGCCTCTCACCTTATGACCCGGCTTACTGGCTACTTAGATAATTAAATAATTTTTTATAATTTAAACGCCTATCACCTTGTGATACAAAATTCTAAGTGGCCATTTTGTTAAATAAACAATTTTTAATATTGTGTTATTTTCATAATTATTTATCAAACGAAGTGGCTAGTGAGCGCTGCGAAACATTAGATAATAGAAGCTTGTGTTATTAAAAATTATTTATTTAACAAAGTGGCCTAAAACCACCGCTGGTCATGAGGTGATGAGCGCTTGTGTTTTTGTGATAATTATGTACTTAACAAGTGGCCAGTTAGCACCCTGATCATAAGGTAAAAGGCGCTTGTGTTATTTTAATAATTATTTATTTAACAAAAAAGTAAGCACCCCGAATCACCAGGTGATAGGCGCTTGTGTTATTGAAAATTATTTATTTAACAAAGTGGCCAGTAAGCACCCTTGGTCATGAGGTGAGAGGCGCGTGTGTTATTTTGATAGCTATTTATTTAACAATGCGGCCAGTAAGCATGCCGGGTCATGATGTGATAGGCGCTTGAGTTATTTTAATAAATATTTATTGAACTGAGTGGAGAGTTCGCACCTACGGTCATGAGGTAATAGGCGCTTGTCATGTTGCAATAATTATTTATTGAACAGAGTGGCCAGTCAGCGCCCTGAGTTCTTGGGTGATAGGCGCTTGTGTTACTTGAATAATTATTTACTTAACAGAGTTGCAGTAAGATACCCAGCTTATCGGGTGATAAGCACTTGTGCTATAAAAAAATTATTTATTGAACAGAGTGACCAGTCAGGGTCCTGGGTTATTGAGGTGATAGGCGCTTGTGTTACTTGAATAATTATTTACTTAACAGAGTTGCAGTAAGATACCCAGCTTATCGGGTGATAAGCACTTGTGCTATAAAAAAATTATTTATTGAACAGAGTGACCAGTCAGGGTCCTGGGTTATTGAGTGATAGGCGCTTGTGTCATTTGAATGTTTATTAATTTAACAGAGTAGCCAGTTAATGCCCTAGGTTATTGGTTAATAGGCGCTTGTGTTATTTTAATTACTATTCGGTCAACAAAGAATAATGACTCGAGTTATTTGTGGTAGGTGCTTGTGTTATTTTGAAAAATATGTATTATACAGATAGGCCAGTCAATGCTTCAGGTTGTTGGGTGATAGGATCTTGTATTATTTTTATAATTATTTATTAAACAGAGTTGGCAGTCTGCGCCCCGGGTTTCTGGGTGACAGGCGCTTGTGTTATTAAGAACTATTTATTTAACAATGTGGCCAGTAAGCACTTTGGGTCATGAAGGGATAGGCGATAACCCGAGGCGCTGACTGGCCACTCTGTTCAATAAATATTTATTAAAATAACACAAGCGCCTATCATTCAACAACCAAAGGCACTAACTGGCCACTTTCTTGAATAAATAATTATTTAAATAACACAAGCACCTATCCCATCATGACCTGGCATGCTTACTTGTCACTATGTTACATTAATAATTTTTAATAACACAAGCGCCTATCACCTCATGACATGAGTTGCAAACTGGCAACTCTGTTCAATAAATAATTATTTAAGTAACACAAGCACCTATCACCCAATAACCCAGGGCTAACACTTGCCAAACTGTTCAATAAATGATTAATAAAATGACACAAAGGCCTATTACTTAATAACCAGGGGCGCTGACTGGCCACTCTGTTTAATGAATAATTATTAAAATAACACAAGCGCCTCTCACATTATGACCCAGGGTGCTTACTGGCCACTTTTTTAAATAAATAATTTTCAATAACCAAGCGCCTATCACCTTATGACCGTAGCTGCTTACAGGCCACTCTGTTGAATAAATAATTATCAAAATAACACACGCGCCTATCATCGAATAACAGAGGGTGCTGACTGGCCACTCTGTTCAATAAATGATTATTAAAATAACACAAGCGCCTATCACATTATGACCCAGGGTGCTTACTGGCCACTTTGTTAAATAAAAAATTTTCATTTACACAAGCGTTTACAACGGTTTTAGCGCTTCTGCTTTATATACTACTAAGATAAGTTAATCATAAGTCACGCTTTTACTTATTCCCTCACCGAGAAATTCACGTAACAGGACCAAAATCAAATGAAAAACACATTCAGAATCCGAACTTTTAGCATTAGTCTTATGGGGCATTTTAGTTCTTTTACCGAAAGTTATAGCTTTACATGCTAAAAGTCAAGCCACATGCTACAAAAATGGGGTGCAGATTGTTTAAATATCCCTCTTTCTAATGGAATCGCAAATTTCCAAGTTTATAAAAATACGGATTTGTATCTATGGGTATGAATTCCGAGTCTGCTACTAATGTTTTCATGTGTGATAGTCTTGTGTCATACAAACAGATAGTATAAGAATGATGAGCCACCTTAAGTATGGAAATGGCCGAAGTATCCTGAATACTTTTTTCAATGTATTCGTTTATGTCTGCTGCAGTATACGTCGGCTCTCCGACATAATTCATGATAATTTAGAACAAGAAATCTGAATACAAACAATCGTTTGAACCACTCCTTAAACAAAGTCTTCAATGGCAATTAAGAAATATCGAACTGATTGCTGTATGAATTTGAAATGCGCTCTATGTGCTACTTGTACAGCTGAAGGTGCAACAATCACTGCTTGTACTAATACTTAACGCTGTCGTCACCCGCTGCAGTTGGACTACTTGAGTGTAATCGACTACTGTTGCGTGCACTGTTCCGAAAGAGAATTGGTGGGGGATACTTTTTCAGATAAGAACGAAAGAGTCACGTCATCGTAGCTCTAGTAGAAGTCCTGTCGCAATGAGAGCAGCACTGCTACTTTTATTAAAAATTATTTATTGAATGAAGTGGCCAGTCAGCGTCCCGGGTTATTGGGTGATAGCCGCTGGTGTTATTTTAATAATTATTTGGTAAACAGAGTGGTCAGTCAGCACCCCATATCATTGGGTCATAGGCGCTTGTGTCAGAGATGAGTCGAGAGATGTCTAACGCCAATGCTACGGCGTGAGACAACTTTTTTCCACTGATCGGGGCGACCCACCGTGGCCAGCCGTCGAACCAAAGCGCACATTTTTCGAGAGTGCGAGACTCGTATCGAAGAGCGTGCGCCTACAAGAAGAGAAGTGGATTCGCGTGGAAATGAGCATATAGGCGCACATTTTGGCGACACGTAGAAGGGGTATTGGGGTATAACGAATGTGTGCCTACGAGGGGAGGAGTGGAAATGTTGACTATAGCTATATATCTGAGTGCACAGCCAAAGCAAGCGACGACATGAGTTTTTCTCTTTTGACTGCAACCGAGTATATGCTTTATATATTTAACTGACTCTTACTCTTTCGCTCTTGCTTGAATGATATTTATCAATCTTACATTCGATTAAATCGTGAAACTAAATGCTCATATAATTATATGCACAGAATTTGATATCAAAACATTTTTTTTTTCCGTACGTTAATACTTAATTTGAAATCTAGTGTTATTTCGAAAAAATGATCAGCTTAATTTTTTTAAGGATAACAGTTCAGCTTTAACCACTGGTTAATCATTTTTCCTCATCATATATAATTGTTATGAATTGTAGGACAAGCCCTGGAGGTTATCGATGAACATATGTGACTTTAAGATCTCCTACCCTCGAAGTTTCGATAGCTAAGATAGTAAGGGCTTATGCCACTGCTGTTCTCGTTTTGCGATTTGAGGATCGATTTCAACTGTCGGCAAATTTTTTTTTTTAACGTGATTCATCATTCTAGTTTATTTTCTTTTTATTTATGTTTTATTGAAATTTATAAATAATATTAACAAACCCTTTTTTCCCTATACATCGAAATACATTTTTTTAATACTAATTATATTAAATAATTTCATAAGCTGATANTTATACATAATTTTTATTAATTTTTATTTTTTTTTTTTCAAGAAATGATTAAGCTGTTTCAAGCGATATTTTTATCTATCTATACAATAATTATAATCTTCGGAGGCACAAGAAAACTTACATAAAACTCCCTAAACGTTTATTTTTCGTCTTTTGTTGTAAAAAGATTTTAGGTATAGCAGCTATACTTATTGTGTTGATTAAATATGTAATTTGAATTTTAATTACATAATGTTGGTTCTAGACCAAACTTTTAATTAGCGTATGTAAGTATTAAAACTTAATACCTTTTAGAATTCTGCAACAAAAATCTGAACAGTAATGAAAAACAGATCTTATATATCTAGTTAACTGTTACGTTACTTAAAATTTTTACTTGGAAGTTACAACCACTTGTCACTTACATTATGAATTTCAAAAAAGCAAAAAGTTTAACCTTGAACATAATTTTCGGTAATTTATAAGAATTTTTGTGAAATTCCGAAATGGCCATGCTAACGATAAGTATCAGCTTATGAAATTATTTAATATAATTAGTATTAAAAAAAGTATTTCGATGTATAGGGAAAAAAGGGTTTGTTAATATTATTTATAAATTTCAATAAAACATAAATAAAAAGAAAATAAACTAGAATGATGAATCACGTTAAAAAAAAAAATTTGCCGACAGTTAGAATCGATCCTCAGATCGCAAAAGGAGAACAGCAGTGGCATAAGCCCTTACTACCTTAGCTATCGAAACTTCGAGGGTAGGAGATCTTAAAGTCACATATGTTCATCAATAACCTCCGGGGCTTGTCCTACAGTTCAAAACAATTATATATAATGAGGAAAAATAATTACCCAGTGGTTATAGCTGAACTGTCATCCTTAAAAAAATTAAGCTGATCATTTTTTCAAATTTATACTAGATTTCAAATTAAGTATTAACGTACGGAGAAAAAAATGTTTTGATATCAAATTCTGTACATATAATTATATGAGCATTAAGTTTCACGATTTAATTGAATGTAAAATTGATAGATATCATTCAAGCAAAAGCGAGGGAGTAAGAGTCAGTTAAATAAATATAGCTTATACTCGGTTGCAGTCAAAAGAGAAAAACTCATGTCGTCGCTTGCTTTGGCTGTGCGCTCAGATATATAGCTATAGTCAACATTTCCACTCCTCCCCTCGTAGGCACACATTCGGTATACCCCAATACCCCTTCTACGTGTCGCCAAAATGTGCGCCTATATGCTCATTTCCACGCAAATCCACTTCTCTTCTTGCAGGCGCACGCTCTTCGATACGAGTCTCGCACTCTCAAAAAATGTGCGCTTTGGTTCGACGGCTGGCCACGGCGGGTCGCCCCGATCAGTGGAAACAAGTTGTCTCATGCCGTAGCATTGGCGTTAGCAATCTCTCTACTCATCTCTGACGCAAGCGCCTATGACCCAATGATATGGGGTGCTGACTGGCCACTCTGTTTACCTAATAATTATTAAAATAACACCAGCGGCTATAACCCAATAACCCGGGACGCTGACTGGCCACTTCGTTCAATAAATAATTTTTAATAAAACTAGTGCTTATCACCCAATCAGCCAAGGTGCTGACTGGCCACTCTGTTAAATAAATAATTATTAAAATAACACAAGCGCCTATCACCTCATGACCGAGGGTGCTAACTGGCCGCATTGTTAAATAAATAATTATTTAAATAACACAAGCGCCTCTCACCTCATGATCCAGGATGTTTACTGGCCGCATTGTTAAATATATAATTATCAAAATAACCCAAACGCCTCTCACCTCATGACCAAGGGTGCTTACTGGCCACTTTGTTGAATAAATAATTTTCAATAACACAAGCGTCTATCGTCTCGTAATTCGGGGTGCTAACTGGCCACATTTTTGAATAAATAAACATTAAAATAACAAAAGCGCCTATCACCTCATGACCCAGGATGCTGACTGGCCGCATTGTTAAATAAATAATTATTAAAATAACAGAAGCGCCTCTCACCTCATGACCGAGAGTGCTTACTGGCCACTTTGTTGGATAAATAATTTTTTATAACACAAGCGCCTATGAACCAAAACGGCGCATACTGGCCACTCTGTTAATTAAATAATATTATTTAACCTAAGCGGCAATCACTTAATAACCCAGGGTGCTTACTAGCCACTTTGTTAAGTACCTTATTATTACAAAAACACAAGCGCTTATCACCTCATGACCTGCAGTGGTTTTGGGCTACTTTGTTAAATAAATAATCTTTAATTACACAAGCTCCTATCATCTGATGTCTCGCAGCGCTCACTAGCCACTCTGTTCAATAAGTAATTATTAAAATAACACAATATTAAAAATTGTTTATTTAACAAAATGGCCCCTAAGCATTTCGGATCACAGGGCAAAAGGCGCTTGAGTTATGAAAAATTATTTATTTAACAAAGTAGCCAGTGAGTACTCTGGGTCATAAGGTAAGAGGCACTTGTAATATTTTAATAATTATTTATTTAACAAAGTGGCCAGTAAGCGCCCCGGTTATAAGGTTATAGGCACTTGTGTTATTTCATTAATTATTTGGTAAACATAGTGGCCAGTCTGTGCCCCAAGTTATGGGGGATAGGTGCTTGTGTTATTTTAAAAAATATTTATTGAACAAAGTGGCCAGTAAGGACCCTAGGTTATGAAGAGAAAGGCGCTTGTGTTATTTTAATAATTATTTGATAAACAGAGTTGCCAGTTAGCACCCCATGTTATTGGGTGATAGGCGCTCTTGTTATTTAAATAAATATTTATTTAACAGAGTGGCCAGTAAGCACCCCGGCTTATGGGGTGATAAGCACTTGTGTTATAAAAGAATTATTTATTGAACGAAGTGGCCAGTCAGGACCCTGGATTATTAAGTGACAGGCGCTTGTGTTTTTTAAATGTTTATTTATCTAACACAGTGGCCAGTCAGCGCCCTGAGTTATTGGTTAATAGGCGCTTGTGTTATTAAAAATTGTTTATTTAACAAAATGGCCAGCAAGCATCTCGGATCACGAGGTAATAGGAGCTTGAGTTATTAAAAATTATTTATTTAACAAAGTAGTCAGTAAGCACTCTGGATCATGAGGTGAGAGGTGCTTGTGTTATTTCAATAATTATTTATTTAATAAAGTGGCCAGTGAGCAACCCGAGTTATAAGGTCCGAGGTGTTTGTGTTATGAAAAATCATTTATTTAACAAAGTGGCCCGTAAGCACCCTAAGTCATGAGATAAAAGGCACTTATGTTATTGAAAATGATTAATTTTTCAAAGTGGCCATAAGCACCCCGGGTCATGAGGTGAGAGGTGCTTGTGTTATTTTAATAATCATTTATTTCACAGATTGGCCAGTCAGGGCACCAGGTTATTGGGTGATAGGCGCTTGTTTTACTTTAATAATTATTTATTAAACAGAGTGGCCAGTTAGTGCCCCAGGTTATCGAGTTTTCTTTCAACAATTATTCATTGTGCAGCGTGGCCAGTAAGCGCCACGAATTATTAGGTAATAGGAGCTTGTTATATTAAAAATTATTAATTAAAAAAAGTGGCTCCTAAGCATTCCAGGTCATGATGTCATTAGCTCTCGTGTTTCTGTTATAATTAGTTTTTTAACAGGGGGGCCAATAAGCGCCCCACGTCATGAGGTTATAGGCGCTCATGGTATTTTAATAATTTTTTGGTTAACAAAGTTGCCAGTCTGTGCCCCAAGTTATGGGGGATAGGTGCTTGTGTTATTTTAAAAAATATTTATTGAACAAAGTGGCCAGTAAGGACCCTAGGTTATGAAGAGAAAGGCGCTTGTGTTATTTTAATAATTATTTGATAAACAGAGTTGCCAGTTAGCACCCCATGTTATTGGGTGATAGGCGCTCTTGTTATTTAAATAAATATTTATTTAACAGAGTGGCCAGTAAGCACCCCGGCTTATGGGGTGATAAGCACTTGTGTTATAAAAGAATTATTTATTGAACGAAGTGGCCAGTCAGGACCCTGGATTATTAAGTGACAGGCGCTTGTGTTTTTTAAATGTTTATCTATCTAACACAGTGGCCAGTCAGCGCCCTGAGTTATTGGTTAATAGGCGCTTGTGTTATTAAAAATTGTTTATTTAACAAAATGGCCAGCAAGCATCTCGGATCACGAGGTAATAGGAGCTTGAGTTATTAAAAATTATTTATTTAACAAAGTAGTCAGTAAGCACTCTGGATCATGAGGTGAGAGGTGCTTGTGTTATTTCAATAATTATTTATTTAATAAAGTGGCCAGTGAGCAACCCGAGTTATAAGGTCCGAGGTGTTTGTGTTATGAAAAATCATTTATTTAACAAAGTGGCCCGTAAGCACCCTAAGTCATGAGATAAAAGGCACTTATGTTATTGAAAATGATTAATTTTTCAAAGTGGCCATAAGCACCCCGGGTCATGAGGTGAGAGGTGCTTGTGTTATTTTAATAATCATTTATTTCACAGATTGGCCAGTCAGGGCACCAGGTTATTGGGTGATAGGCGCTTGTGTTTTCTTTCAACAATTATTCATTGTGCAGCGTGGCCAGTAAGCGCCACGAATTATTAGGTAATAGGAGCTTGTTATATTAAAAATTATTAATTAAAAAAAGTGGCTCCTAAGCATTCCAGGTCATGATGTCATTAGCTCTCGTGTTTCTGTTATAATTAGTTTTTTAACAGGGGGGCCAATAAGCGCCCCACGTCATGAGGTTATAGGCGCTCATGGTATTTTAATAATTTTTTGGTTAACAAAGTTGCCAGTCAGTGCCCCAAGTTATTTGCGATAGGTGCTTGTGTTATTTTGAAAAATATTTATTGAACAGATCGGCTAGTCAGTGCTTCGGGTTATTGGGTGATAGGATCT
>NW_019379980.1:82457-93673 GCF_000648655.2 Copidosoma floridanum
ATGCCTCGAGTTATTTGTGATAGGTGCTTGTGTTATTTTGAAAAATATTCATTGAACAGATAGGCTAGTCTGTGCTTCAGGTTATTGGGTGATAGGATCTTGTATTATTTTTATAATTATTTATTTAATAAAGTAGGCAGTCTGCATCTCATGTAATTAGGTGATAGGCACTTCCGTTATTAAAAACTATTTATTTAACAAAGTGGCCAGAAAGCACCTTGGGTCATGAGGGGATAGGCGCCTTTGTATTTTTAAAAAATATTTATTGAACAAAGTGGCCAGTATGGACCCTAGGTCATGATGTAATAAGCTCTTGTGTTTTTGTTATAATTACTTTTTCAACAGAGTGGCCAATAAGCGCCCCGGGTCATAAAGTGATAGGTGCTCGTGTTATATTAATAATTATTTATTAAACAAAGTGGTCAGTAAGAGCCCCAAATCATTATGTGATAGGTGCTTGTGTTATTTAAATAAGTATTTGGTAAACAAAGTGGCCAGTCAGCAACCTGGGTTTTTTATTGATAGGCACTTGTGTTATTAAAAATTGTTTATTTAACATAATAGCCAGTAAGCACTGCAGATAACAAGGTGATAGGCGCTTGTGTTATTTTGAAAGTTAATTATTTAACAATGTGGCCTGTGAGCAATTTGAGTCAAGAATTAAGAGTCACCTGTGTTATTTTAGGCATTATTTATTTAACAATGTGGCCAGTAAGCACCCCGTGTCTTGAGGTGATAGGCGCTTGCGTTATTTAAATAACAATTTATTTAACAATGCGGCCAGTAAGCACCCTGGGTCATGAGGTGAGAGCGCTTGTGTTATTTTAATAATTATTCATTGAACTAAGTGGCTAGTCAGCACCCTGGGTAATTAAGGAACAGGCGCTTGTGTTATTTTAATGTTTATTCCTTCAACAGAGTGAGCAGTTAGCGCCCCGGGTTATTGGGTGATAGGGGCTGGTGTTATTATAATAATTATTTGGTAAACAGAGTGGCCAGTAAGCACTTCGGGTCATGAGGTTAGAGGCGCTCGTGTTATTTTGATAATTATTTATTTAACAATGCGGCTAGTCAGCATCCTGTGTCATGAGGTGAGACGCGCTCGTATTATTGTAATAATTAATTATTTAACAAAAAGGCCAGTAAGCACCTTAAGTCATGAGGTAAAAGGCGCTTGTGTTTTTGTAATAATTATATATTTAATAAAATGTTCAGTAAGCAGCCCGGGTCCTAAGGTAAGGGGCACTTGTGTTATTTTCATAATTATTTATTAAACAAAGTGGCCAGTCAGTGCTCCAGGTTATCAAATACAGGCGCTTGTGTTATAAAAAATTATTTATTCGACAAAGTTGCCATCAAGCACTTCGGATTATAAGGTTATAGGCGCTTGTGTTATTGAAAATAATTTATTCAACAATGTGGCCGTAAGCACCCTGAGTCATGAGGTGAGAGGTGCTTGTTTTATTTTAATAATCATGTATTAAACAGAGTGGCCAGTCAGTGCCCTTAGTTATTGGATGATAGACGATTGTGTCATTTCAATAATTATTTATTAAACAAAAAGGCCGGTCAGCGACCCTGGTTATTAGCTGATAGGCCTTTGTGTTATTTTAATAATTATTTATCAAACAGAGTGGAAAGTAAGCACCTTATGTCATTAGGTTATAGGCGCTTGTGTTATCGAAAATCATTTATTTAACATAGTGGCAAGTAAGCATGCCGTATCATGATGTGAAAGGCGCTTGTGTTATTTTAATAATTATTCATAAAACAAAGTGGCTAGTCAGCGCCCTCGATTATTAGATGGTAGGCGCTTGTGTTATTTAAATAATCAATTTTTAAACAGAGTGGCCAGTAAGCACCTCTGGTCATGAGGTAAGAGGTGCTTGTGTTATTTCGAAAGTTATTTATTTAACAATGTGGCCAGTGAGCAATTAGAGTCAAGAATTCAGACGCACCTGTGTTATTTTCATTATTATTTATTAAAAAAGGAGGCCATTAAGCACCCCGTGTCATGAGGTGATTGGCACTTGTGTTATTTTAATATGTATTTATTTAACAATGCGGCCAGTTAGCATTCTGAGTCATAAAGTAAGAGCGCTTGTGTTATTTTAATGATTATTGATTTAACAGAGTGGCCAGTAAGCAACTTGAGTCATGAGGTGATTGGTATTGTGTTATTTTAATAATTATTTATTTAACATAGTAGCAAGTAAGCATGCCAGGTCATGATGTGACAGGCGCATGTGTTATTTTAATAATTATTTATTAAACAAAGTGGCCAGTCAGCACCCTGATTTATTAAGTGATAGGCGCTTGTGTTATTTTAATTATTATTTCTTTCACAGAATGAGCAGTTAGCGCCCCGGGTTATAGGGTGATAGGCGCTTGTGTTATTTTAATAATTATTCATTTAACAGAGTGGCCAGTAAGTACCCTGGCTAATTGGGTAATAGTCATTTGTGTTTTTGAAACCTATTTATTTAACAATGCGGTCAGTAAGCACCCCGGGTCATGAGATGATAGGCGCTCGTGTTATTTTAATAATTATTTATATAACAGAGTGGCCAGTTAGCAACTTGAGTTATAAAGGGATAGTCGCTTGTGATATTCTAATAATTATTTATTCAACAGAATGGCCAGTCAGCACCTTGGCTAATTGAGTAATAGGCATTTGTGTTTTTGAAAATTATTTTCTTAACAATGCAGTCAGTAAGCGCCCCAAGTCATGAGGTTATAGGCGCTTGTGTTATTTTAATAATTATTTGGTAAACAAAGTGGCTAGTCTGAGCCCTGCGTTATAGGTGATAGGGGCTTGTGTTATTTTGAAAAAAAATTCACTAAACAGATCAGCCAGTCAGTGCCCCGGGTTAATGGGTAATAGGATCTTGTATTATTTTTATAATTATTTATTAAATAGAGTAGGCAGTCTGCACCTCATGTTATTAGGTGATAGGCACTTCCGTTATTAAAAACTATTTATTTAACAAAGTGGCCAGAAAGCACCTTGGGTCATGAGGTAAGAGGTGCTTGTGTTATTTTGAAAGTTAATTATTTAACAATGTGGCCAGTAAGCAATTCGAGTCAAGAATTGAGAGGCACCTGTGTTATTTTAATCATTATTTATTAAAAAAATGTGGCTAGTAAGCACCCCGTGTCATAAGGTGATAGGCACTTGTGTTATTTCAATAATTATTCATTCAACAATGCGGCCAGTAAGCACCCCGGGTCATAAGATAATAGGCGCTCGTGTTATTTTATAATTATTTATTTAACAGAGTGGCTAGTAAGCACCTTTAGTCATGAAATGATAGGCGCTTGTGTTATCTAAAGAAATATTTATTAAACAAAGTGGCCCGTAAGCATCCCAGGTCACGATGTAATGAGCTCTTGTGTTTTTGTTATACTTAAATTTTTAACAGAGTGGCCAATAAGCTTCCCTAGTCATGAGGTGATAGGTGCTCGTGTTATTGTAATAATTATTCATTAAACAAAGTGGCCAGTAAGAGCCCTAAATCATCATGTAATAGGTGCTTGTGTTATTTAAATAACTATTTGGTAAATAAAGTGGCCAGTCAGTGCCCCAGGTTGTTGGGTGATAGGATATTGTATTATTTTTATAATTATTTATGAAACAGAGTGGGCAGTTTGCGCCCCGAGATATTGGGAGATAGGCGCTGGTGTTATTTTAATAATTATTTGGTAAAGAGAGTAGCCAGTTAGCACCTCATGTCATTGGTTGATAGGCGCTTGTGTTATTTAAATAATTATTTATTTAACAAAGTGGCCAGTAAGCACCTCGGCTTATCGGGTAATGGGCACTCGTGTTTTAGAGAAGTTATTTTTTGAACAGAGTTGCCAGTCAGGACCCTGGGTTATTGGTTTATAGGCGCTTGTGTTATTAAAAATTGTTTATTTCACATAGTGGCCAGTAAGCATCTCAGGTCATGAGGTACTAGGCGCTCGTGTTATTTTGATAATTATTTGATAAACAAAGTGGATAGTCAGTGCCCTGGGTTTTTGGGTGATAGGTGTTTGTGTTATTTTAATAATTATTCATTTAACGGAGTGTCGAGTAAACACCTAGGGTCATAAAGTGATTGGCACTTGTGTTATTCTAATAATCATTTATTAAACAGAGTGGCAAGTAAGCTTCTCATGTTATGAGGTGATTGGCGCTTGTATTATTTAAAATTATTTATTTAACATAGTGGCAAGTAAGCATGCTAGGTCATGAAAAGATAGGTTCTTGTGTTGTTTTACTAGATATTGATTAAACAAATTTGTCAGTTAGAGCCCCAAATTATTATGTGATAGGTGCTCGTGTTATTTGAATAACTATTTGGTAAACAAAGTGGCCAGTCAGCAACCCGGGTTTTAGGTTGATAGCACTTGTGTTATTAAAAATTGTTTATTTAACAAAATGGCCAGTAAGCACCCAAGATTACGAGGTGATAGGCGCTTGTGTTATTTTAATAATTATTAATTAAACGGAGTGGCCAGTAAGCTTATTACGGTCATGAGGTAAGAGGCGCTTGTGTTATTTCGAAAGTTATTTATTTAACAATGTGGCCAGTAAGCTATTTGATTTAACAATTAAGAGGCACCTGTGTTATTTTAAACATCATTTATTTAACAATGTGGCCAGTAAGCACCCTGGGTCATGAGGTAAGAGCGCTTGTGTTATTTTAATAATTATTGATTTAACAAAGTGGCCAGTCAGCACCCTGGCTTATTAAGTGATAGGCGCTTGTGTTATTTTAATGATTATTTGGTAAACAGAGTGGCCAGTCATCACTTTATGTTATTAAGTGATAGGCGCTTGTGTTATTTTGATAATTATTTATTGAACAGAGTGGCCAGTAAGCGTCTCATGTTATGAGGTGATAGGCGCTTGTGTTATAAAAAATTATTTATTGAACACAGTGGCCAGTAAGCACCTTGGCTCATAAGGAGATAGGCGCTTGTCTTATTTCAATAAATATTTATTGAACAAAGTGGCCCGTAAGCATCCCAGGTCACGATGTAATAAGCTCTTGTGTTTTTGTTATACCTAGTTTCTTAACAGAGTGGCCAATAAGCTCCCCCGGTCATGAGGTGATAGGTGCTCGTGTTATTGTAATAATTATTTATTAAACAAAGTGGCCAGTAAGAGCCCAAAATCATTATGTAATAGGTGCTTGTGTTATTTGAATAACTATTTGGTAAATAAAGTGGCCAGTCAGTGCCCCAGGTTGTTGGGTGATAGGATCTTGTATTATTTTTATAATTATTTATGAAACAGAGTGGGCAGTTTGCGCCCCGAGATATTGGGAGATAGGCGCTGGTGTTATTTTAATAATTATTTGGTAAAGAGAGTAGCCAGTTAGCACCTCATGTCATTGGTTGATAGGCGCTTGTGTTATTTAAATAACTATTTATTTAACAAAGTGGCCAGTAAGCACATCGGCTTATCGGGTAATGGGCACTCGTGTTTTAGAAAAGTTATTTTTTGAACAGAGTGGCCAGTCAGGACCCTGGGTTATTGGTTTATAGGCGCTTGTGTTATTAAAAATTGTTTATTTCACAAAGTGGCCAGTAAGCATCTCGGGTCATGAGGTAATAGGCGCTCGTGTTATTTCAATAATTATTTGATAAACAAAGTGGCTAGTCAGTGCCCTGGGTTTTTGGGTTATAGGTGTTTGTGTTATTTCAATAATTAATCATTTCACGGAGTGGCGAGTAAACACCTAGGGTCATAAAGTGATAGGCGCTTGTGTTATTCTAATAATCATTTATTGAACAGAGTTGCAAGTAAGCTTCTCATGTCATGAGGTGATTGGCGCTTGTGTTATTTAAAATTATTTATTTAACATAGTGGCAACTAAGCATGCTGGGTTATGATGTGATAGGCGCTTGTGTTATATAAATAATTATTTATTTAACAGAGTGGCCCGTAAGCACTTTGGGTTATTAAGTAATTGCAGCTTGAGTTGATAAAAATAATTAATCATACAGAGTGGCCAGTGAGTGCCCCGAGTCATGAGGTGTTTGGCACTTGCGTTATTTTAGTAATTATTTATTTAACAATATGGCTGATGAGCACCCGGTGTCATAAGGTAATAGGCGCTTGTGTTATTTTAATAATTATTCATTGAATAGAGTGGCCAGTAAGCACCCTGGGTCATTAAGTGATTGCCGCTTTGGTTGATAAAAATTATCAATCATACAGAGTGGCCAGTGAGCCCCCTGAGTCATGAGGTTATAGGCGCTCTTGTTTTTTTAATAATTATTTGATAAACAAAGTGGCCAGTCAGGGCCCTGGGTTATGGGTGATAGGTGCTTCTGTTATTTTGAAAAATATTTAGTGAACGGATCAGTTAGTCTGTGCCCCGGGTTATTGGGTGATAGGATCTTGTATTATTTTTACAATTATTTATTAAACAGAGTGGGCAGTCTGCACCCCGAGTTATTGGAAGATAGGCGCTGGTGGTATTTTTATAATTATTTGGTAAACAGAGTAGCAACTTAGCACCTTATGTCATTGGTTAATAGGCGCTTGTGTTATTTAAATAATTATTTATTTAACAGAGTGGCCAGTAAGCACTTTGGGTTGTCGGGTGATGGGCACTCGTGTTATAAAAAAGTTATTTATTGAACAGAGTGGCCCGTCAGGACCCTGGGTTATTGGTTTATAGGCGCTTGTGTTATTTAAAATTGTTTATCTCACATAGTGGCCNGCTTGTGTTATTAAAAATTGTTTATTTCACATAGTGGCCAGTAAGCGTCTCGGGTCCAAAGGTAATAGTCGCTCGTGTTACTTCAATAATTATTTGATAAACAATGTGGCTAGTCAGTGCCCTTGGTTATTGGGTGATAGGTGCTTGTGTTATTTTAATAATTATTCATTTAACAGAGTGGCGAGTAAACACCTAGGGTCATAAAGTGATAGGCGCTTGTGTTATTTAATATTATTTGTTAAACATATTGGCCAGTAAGCATGCTGGGTCACGATGTGATAGGCGCTTCTGTTATTTTAAGAATTATTTATTTAACAGATTGGCCTTCAGCGCTACCGGTTATTGGGTGTTAGGCATTTGTGGTATTTTATTAATTATTAATTGAACAGTGTGGCAAGTCTTTGCACTAGGTTATAAGGTTTAAGGTGCTTGTCTTATTTTAATAATTATTTATTGAACAGAGTGGCCAGTAAGCGTCTCATGTTATGAGGTGATACGCGCTTGTGTTATAAAAAATTATTTATTGAACAGAGTGGCCAGTAAGCACCTTTGCTCATAAAGGGATAGGCGCTTGTGTTATTTTAATAAATATTTATTGAACAAAGTGGCCCGTAAGCATCCCAGGTCACGATGTAATAAGCTCTTGTGTTTTTGTTATACTTAAATTTTTAACAGAGTGGCCAATAAGCTCCCCTAGTCATGAGGTGATAGGTGCTCGTGTTATTGTAATAATTATTTATTAAACAAAGTGGCCAGTAAGAGCCCTTAATCATCATGTAATAGGTGCTTGTGTTATTTAAATAACTATTTGGTAAATAAAGTGGCCAGTCAGTGCCCCAGGTTGTTGGGTAATAGGATCTTGTATTATTTTTATAATTATTTATGAAACAGAGTGGGCAGTTTGCGCCCCGAGATATTGGGAGATAGGCGCTGGTGTTATTTTAATAATTATTTGGTAAAGAGAGTAGCCAGTTAGCACCTCATGTCATTGGTTGATAGGCGCTTGTGTTATTTAAATAACTATTTATTTAACAAAGTGGCCAGTAAGCACATCGGCTTATCGGGTAATGGGCACTCGTGTTTTAGAAAAGTTATTTTTTGAACAGAGTGGCCAGTCAGGACCCTGGGTTATTGGTTTATAGGCGCTTGTGTTATTAAAAATTGTTTATTTCACAAAGTGGCCAGTAAGCATCTCGGGTCATGAGGTAATAGGCGCTCGTGTTATTTCAATAATTATTTGATAAACAAAGTGGCTAGTCAGTGCCCTGGGTTTTTGGGTAATAGGTGTTTGTGTTGTTTTAATAAATATTCATTTCACGGAGTGGCGAGTAAACACCTAGGGTCATAAAGTGATAGGCGCTTGTGTTATTCTAATAATTATTTATTGAACAGAGTGGCAAGTAAGCTTCTCATGTCATGAGGTGATTGGCGCTTGTGTTATTTAAAATTATTTATTTAACATAGTGGCAAGTAAGCATGCTGGGTTATGATGTGATAGGCGCTTGTGTTAGTTTAATTATTATTTATTTAACAGACTGGCCAGTAAGCACTTTGGGTCATGAGGGGGTAGGCGCTTATGTTATTTTTAAAATATTTATTGAACAAAGTGGCCCGTAGGCATCCAAGGTCATGATGTGATAAGCTCTTGTGTTTTTATTAAAATTAGTTTTTCAACAGCGTTGCTAATAAGTGCCCCGGTACACGAAGTCATAGGTGCTTGTGTTATTTTACTTATTATTTATTAAACATAGTTATCAGTTAGAGCCCCAAATCATTATGTGATAGGTGCTCGTGTTATTTGAATAACTATTTGGTAAACAAAGTGGCCTTTCAGCAACCCGGGTTTTTGGTTGATAGGCACTTGTGTTATTAAAAATTGTTTATTAAACAAAATGGGCAGTAAGCACACAAGATTACAAGGTGATTGGCGCTTGTGTTATTTTAATAATTATTNCCCTGGGTTATTAGGTGATTGGTGCTTGTGTCATAAATAATTATTTATTTTACAAAGTGGCCAGTAAGCGATCCTGGTCATGAGGTGATAGGCGCTTTTACTATTTTAATAATTATTCATTGAACAGAGTGCCCAGTCAGCACCCTGGGTTATTGGGTGATAGGTGCTAGTGTTATTAAAAATTATTTATCCAACATAGTGGCCAGTAAGCATGCCGCGTCATGATGTGATAGAAGCTTGTGTTATTGTAATAATTATTTATTGAATAGAGTGGCCAGTCAGTGCCCTGGGTTTTTGGATGATTGTCGCTTGTGTTATTTTAATAACTAATTATTAAACAGAGTGGCCAGCCAGCGCCCGCGGTTATTGGACGATAAGCGCTTGTGTTACTTTAATGATTATTTATTTAACAGAGTTGATTGTAAGCACTTTCGGTCATGAGGGGATAAGCGCTTGTGTCATTAATAATTATTTATTTAACAAAGTGTCCCGTAAGCATCCCAGGTCATGAGGTAATAGGCGCTTGTGTTTTAATAATAATTATGTATTCAACAAAGTGGCCAGTAAGCACCCTGGGTCCTGAGGTGAGAGGCACTTGTGTTATTTCAATAATAATTTATTAAACAGAGTGGCCAGTCAGCACCCTAAGTTTTCGAGTAATAGGCGCTTGTGTTATTTTAATGTCTATTTTTCTAACAGAGTGGCCAGTCAGCGCCACGGGTTATTAGTTGATAGGCGTTTGTGTTATTAAAAATTGTTTATTTAACAAAGTGTGCAGTAAGCACCCCGGATCACGAGGTCATATGCGCCGTGTTATTAAAAATGATTTATTTAAGAATGTGGCCATAAGCACTTTGGGTCATGAGGTGCTTGTAATATTTCAATAATTATTTATTCAACAATGTGGCCAGTAAGCCCCCTGGGTCATTAGGTGATAGGCGCTTGTTTTATTTTAATAATTATTTATTGAACAGAGTGGCCAGTCAGTGCACTGACTTCTTGATTAATAGGTGCTTGTGTTACTTCAATAATTATTTATTGAAAAGCGTGGCCAGTAAGCGATGTTGGACATCAGGTGTTAGGAGCTTGTGTTATTTAAAATTATTTATTTAACAGAGTGGCCAGTCGGTGCTCTGGGTTATTGGGTGATAGGCGTTTGTGTTATTAAAAATTAATTTTTTATCAAAGTGGCCAGTAAGCGCCCTGGGTTATCAGGTGATAGGTGCTAGTGTTATTAAAAATTATTTATTCAACATAGTGGCCAGTTAGCATGCCGCGTCATGATGTGATAGAAGCTTGTGTTATCGTAATAATTATTTATTGAACAGAGTGGCCAGTCAGTGCCCTGGGTTTTTGGATGATTGTCGCTTGTGTTATTTTAATAATTATTTATTTAACAGAGTGGCCAGTAAGCACTTTGGGTCATGAGGGGATAGGCGCTTGTGTTATTTTAACAAATATTTATTGAACAGAGTGGCCAGTAAGCGCCCCGGGTATTTGGGTGATAGGCGCTTGTGTTATTTTTATACTCATTTATTTAACAGAGTTTTTACTCAGCACCTAGGGTCATGAGGTGATAGGTGCTTGTGTTATTTTAATAATTATTTATTGAACAGAGTGGCAAGTAAGCTACTCATGTCATGAGGTGATTGGCGCTTGTGTTATTTAAAATTATTTATTCAACATTGTGGCAAGTAAGCATGCTGGGTTATGATGTGATAGGCGCTTGTGTTAGTTTAATTATTATTTATTTAACAGACTGGCCAGTAAGCACTTTGGGTCATGAGGGGGTAGGCGCTTATGTTATTTTTAAAATATTTATTGAACAAAGTGGCCCGTAGGCATCCAAGGTCATGATGTGATAAGCTCTTGTGTTTTTATTAAAATTAGTTTTTCAACAGCGTTGCTAATAAGTGCCCCGGTACACGAAGTCATAGGTGCTTGTGTTATTTTACTTATTATTTATTAAACATAGTTATCAGTTAGAGCCCCAAATCATTATGTGATAGGTGCTCGTGTTATTTGAATAACTATTTGGTAAACAAAGTGGCCTTTCAGCAACCCGGGTTTTTGGTTGATAGGCACTTGTGTTATTAAAAATTGTTTATTAAACAAAATGGGCAGTAAGCACACAAGATTACAAGGTGATTGGCGCTTGTGTTATTTTAATAATTTAATTAATAAACAGAGCGGCCAGTAAGTGCTCTGGGTTGTGTGGTGATTGGCGCTTGCATTATTTTATTCATTTAATTAATAAACAAAGCGGCCAATAAATGTTCCGGGTTGTGAGGGGATTGGCGCTTGCGTTATTATATTTATCATATTAATTAACGAAGCGGCCAGTAAGCGCCTCGGGTTGTGTGGTGATTGGCGCTTTTGTTATTTTATTTAACATATTAATAAACAAAGCCGCCAGTAAGCACCCCGGGTTGTGTGGTGATTGGCGCTTGTGTTATTTTATTTAACATATTAATAAACAAAGCGGCCAGTAAGCGCCCCGGGTTGTGTGGTGATTGGCGCTTGTGTTATTTTATTTATTTAAT
>NW_019379981.1:12642-39767 GCF_000648655.2 Copidosoma floridanum
TAATTATGTGATATTGTAACATAATTTGTTTGTCAAATTCGAAATAAGCGCCTTTAAAAACCATTGATACGTTCTTTAACTCTATTCTACATGTTTATTAATATACATCATTGAATGTATTATTAGTGAATACATATTAAAAATAGAATATTATAGTTACGAACCACACCATAAGTACAAGAAACCGAGTCTCTAAGCCATTATTTGTTCATCAAATTCAAAATAAGTGCCTTTAAAAACCATTAAAATGAAACTCAAAATATATTTATATAATGATCTTACATAATTCAGTTATGATTGATTTAATGAATTACTTTATTTATGTAATTATGTGATATTGTAACATAATTTGTTTGTCGAATCCGAAATAAGCGCCTTTAAAAACCATTGATACGTTCTTCAACTCTATTGTATATGTTTATCTTAATGATTTGTTTATAACAGTAACTATTAGCATTATTTTAATGCCCAAAAAAATGAGGTTTCAAAAAATCGGTCGGTATTTTATGCATTAAATGCAAAAAATACAAATATTTAATGCGTAATAACGCGCCTTATTTAATTTAATCTACATAACCATATTTATGCTGATTAAATTTTTGGTTTTTTAAATGTATTATTTAGAAAACAAATGAATAATGTATCATTTATTGGATGTATTATCAGTGAATGCATACGAAAATTAAATATTATAGTTACGAACCACACGATAAGTACAAGAAACTGTATTTTATAATCGGCAGCGCTCGTAGCAGAGTGGATAAGGTACCCAATTCACATGCAGGAGGTCGAGGGTTCGAATCTCTTTATTGGAAAGTGTTTTTTTTTAAGAATTGTAAAAGAAAAAAAATCCAAAGTGAAACAAAAATTATTGTGGGAAAATAAAATTAAAATTCGTTTAAAAATTAATTGCTGGGAAGTGTGAAGGGGAATGGTGGGCTAAGGTGTGTAGGAGAGTAGCGCGTTACGGTTGAGAGGCATATGGTGGGGTGAGGGGAACTGATGGTGAGGGTGACGGGGTAAGGGAGAAAACTTAGGAGGAAGTGACTTTCGGTAAGCCACTTCCGTTCCATCAAATCTGTCGGTTTTAAAATTCCAGCCCCCCGAGTACGCGACATAAAGAACTTCGTTCTAAAAATCAGATATCTGATAAATAGAAAAACGTAATTAAATAATTCTTGTATAATTTAGTGAATGAAATGTATTATACAGGAATAATGTAGCGGAGTGAACAGGAAAAATATGGTCAACGTGCACTCTATATGTATGTACATATGTGTAATGCTACCTTTCCTTGTCAGCCATCCAGCAACATGTCACAATAATAAAAATCGGATACTTTTGTATAAAAATCAGATGCTACCATATACAATTTTAAGATGATAAACTTATGTCTTGTTAAATGAAAATAAAGTTTTTAAATTTCTATCATAAAGTAAATGGTTGTTGCATAGACGTTTTTTGAGAAGAACAAAGATTCAACGCTTGTATCATAAAGATAATGGGTGCCTAGACTCAATGTTTGTGAATTGATATGAGTAAACACAAAAAGCCGCATATTTGTAATTTAATTAATTTTAATTTTTCTACTGTGTTGTTTGTCTTGTTTATGACAAACTAGTTATTATATTTTAGGCCCCATGTATTACTTTAGAGTTACACAACTGCGTGGTATATGTAGTCATATTTTTATCACTATAACAGTTCTAAGTACATATTATTTTAAAATAAAATAATATAAATAATACTTTTTTACGTTAAGAATATTTTAATGTATGAAATGAATGATTATTGAAAATTAAGAGAATTGCAATCTCATTCCAAATTTTACAATACAAAAAGAATCATTTTTTATTCATTAGATATTTGATTTTCTCCTCAGAAATACTTATTCCGTTTTCTAACCTGAAAATAGCACTATCGTGGCTTGATGTAGTGTTCACAGGAAGAAAAAAAGTATTAGGAACTCGTTCGTAAAGGCTTCCTTACGATCCTCGTTATGGCCCTCGCCGTCGGCACGTACCGTATACTTCTCGGTTCGTAAATACAAGCCTTTACAAACTTTTACGAAATATTATTTTAGTATGGGGTATGGTGAAATCCCGAAGTATAAAAAATATCTACACTAGAAAATAGTATTTCCTTAGCATGGGACCAAAGTCTATGCGCCCTTAAATCATTTTTCGCCCTCTGAAAGAAAAACTTCGTTTGGACCTTGGGTATAAACATACAATAACCCCGCCCTTCAGGCGAGATTTTACTTTGCACCCATGGTACGAAAACTACTATTTTCTACACATGAGCACCAGCCATTCATGTCGAAGGGTCTCATTTAATGTTCTGGTTGAGTTATGCTCACGTGATAAACACTGTTTTTACTAATAAGAGTGCAGTTAATATCTAAAGTAAAAAGTACTGCACGTTTCTGGTAAAATATAAAATTAACACAATAGTAGTGAGTGACGTACCAAATTCTTCTGTAAAATCAAGTGTTAATTTGTTCTGTTTCTTCGGTAAAGGGAGATTAGAATAGTCATGGATGTTAGATTCTACAACTGCATTTTGACAAGCTATTGGAAAAGACTTCTTTTGTCTCTTATTCTGAGCTGCTTCTCGACGGGCGGCATCATCATACTGAATATCATGTTCAAAATCAAAATCTTGTGCTGAAGAAAAGTAATAGATTATATAACGATCGATTTAGCAAACTACACTAATACTCATGTGTATTGGTATTTGAAAATAGTACTCTCATTAAACTCCTACATAATGTTACTTATTTAGCCCATCTTTGCCTCCATTGATTGTTTGCTTGCTTAATAGACAGAAATTGTATTTAAAAATGTATTTAATACCGTTGTGATCTTACATAATATTTACATCTTTGGAGATAAATCTTTTATTAATATATAGAGAAGAGTACAGCTGATAGATAATTTAAAAAGAACGTAAACAATTATTGATGTCTATAGACGTAAGGAGACCGTCGGTAATTTTTTAACCTGAGACACATACTTGGACAAGAAAATTAATAAGAATACTAACACTTAACTTTCTGAAAAATTTACGATTTCCTTTTTTTATGTTTGATATACCTTGGTTAATTTTTTAAATATTAGAATACCTATCCCTGCTGTAAAATAAATTTTAGTTACTTTGATTTGTTTGTTTTACTTAGATTTTATACTTTAGTGAAAATTTTTTTTAAATAAAAATATATTCTTTTACTTTTTCTCTTTATTTATTTTTGTTATAGAATACTCAACGTTTTAAAGTCTAAAAGATTGTAAAGTTTTTCTACAAACATAATTATTGAATCAAAAATAAATTATAATAGGTGCAATACAAGAAAAAAATTAATACAAGGTGTATTTAGATTTTCTAGCTGGTTTATTGACGCAACGTTTCGCTGACCATTTGTATCAGCCTCATCATCAGGCGCAAGTACGCGAGAATTTGTAAGTATTATGACTTACTCGTCGCAGGTCGAATACTTACGAATTCTCGCGTACTTGCGCCTGATGATGAGGCTGATATAAATGGTCAGCGAAACGTTGCGTCAATAAACCAGCTAGAAAATCTAAATACACCTGGTATTAATTTTTTTCTTGTATCTCGCCCCCAATAGATCACTGAGCACTTTGAATTCCTAAATTCATCGGAGGACACTGACTTAATCTAAATAAGTCACATAATAGGTGCAGGTAAATGCTAGTGTATAAATGTTTCCATATATTTAAATACATCTAAATTTTTATTATTTAGATATAAGTGAATACATAGTATCTTTTTAACAAATTATTTGTACCACTAATTATAAATATATTGTTTGAAAATTATTTTAGACTATTTGGTTGTATAAAAAACGCATTAAAAACTTTATTTTGCTTGTATATGTTAAAAGATGAAGAATATGACAAATATAATAATACTATATGTATCAGTTAGCAATCCGTAAATTACAAGATTTTAAAATAATATGGGTCTATCTACCAAAAACAGTTTATTTCGTGTCCCAGTCAATTACAACGTCATTTAAGGAGATATTGGTATAAAATTTTTCTAAATAAACAAGAAATGTTTCCTGCTGAAAACATAACAGAATTGAGATCATAAAGTATTTAACTTTTATTTGGTGCGCCACAATTCAGATTTTTAAACATATTTATACAAGCCCGTAATGCAATCTCGAAATGATTTGTATCTTCGTTTAATGTTGGATTATCGACTTGGATAGTGACTTTTACAAATGTTAATGGTAAATACACAATATAAATGTGAGAATATAGTCAAATTTTTATGAAGAACGCCTTTATCTCAATTGTAACGAGATTTTATAAGAGCCCGTAACGCTCCGATTTTTCTCAAATAAAATAAGAAAGTTGTCGTAAATATATAGCACGACCAAAAAAAATTTGGTTTGTTTTGGTCACGGAAAAAACGAAAAAAAATTTTAAAAACTAAAACTCTATTTTAAGTGTTTGTCCATTTCGGCCCTTGAAATATGCCGCTTTTTGTAGAATGTTCCATATATGTTACTTTAATCAATGTTTGAATACGTTTTTTAGACGTATTACAGTTTATCGCTAAGAATATTATAACTGCTCACATAAAACAAATTAAATTATATATACTCAGCAAACTTGTAATAATCATGACTTGGTTGAAAATAAAAAACAAAATAATAAATTCTTAAAGATATGTTTATAATAGTACTTTAAAATAAACAATGTTTTATATATATTTATCATAATATCAAACTAACTCGCTCATTTTTTAATTTTATTTAACTTATGATTGCAAGTCTTTTAGGCGAGAATTTGAACGACACAAATAGAAAATATATGAAGACTCTGGTTAAGCAAAAGTACGCGTTAAATTTAAAAATTTGTTTTCATGTCCTTTATATGTATACCTCTATCCAACTTGTCACATAAAATGGAGCCTTTTAACTACGAATTCAATCCCATTTCGCCCACGTAACTTAACGTGGTATTTCGTTATACCCCCTTACCCTATTTTGACCAAGTAGTTCATGAACGACCCCTAAGTGTTATAGTTTTTTTCTTACTTATGTCTGGTAAATCAGGAGTTTCATGAATTTCTTCAATCTCCATGCATCCGTTGTTGAGTGTCCTCAAATATTCTTTTAAATTTCCTTTTAATTTCGCAATTGACTTCAAGAATACTTTTGGCGAATGATTACTATCCTGTTTCTTGAGTAAAATCCAAGCTACCAATGTACATATTGTTTCATAAAAATCGCCACTTAAGTACTAAAACATCCAGTAAAAAATCATAATTGCATCAAAAATACATATTATCTTACTGTCTTTTATACTGCGTTTGATATCTCGGAAGTGAATTATTGAATCTCAAATTTTTCATTTGTTCTATTTTGTTTCGAGTATGTAAGAACAATGTGACTAATTTTTCTGTAATTAAATATAAAATTATTTTGAGGCTATTTAAAGTAGGTATCAACTTGAATAATATACTATAGGTGCTAATATTCATGTACAAGTAATTATTGAAAATGGTGTCAAGAACCACATGGTAATTAATTTTGGACTGTATGGTCTCCAAATATTTAAGTCATAAGTATAAATAGTACGAGATGTGTTTCTCTAAAATTTAACCTCTACTATTCTCAACTTGGTAGTGTTAATGTTCAAGTAGTGTTAAGGGGGCTCCTACGACTACTGCTGAGGTCGAAGACACACAAAAAATAAAGTTTTGTTTTTCAATAAACGAATGTGTCTGAAAATCATTATGATATTGTTAATAACGTATGAAGTGGGAAAAATGATATTTATGTGTGTAGTTTAACTTTGTACGAAAAATTAATTATTGTTTTGACCAGTCTAGTGCATACGAGGGTACACCACCAGACCAGACCACCAGTGTTGGTGTAGTATAGCGATGTAATATATAGGTATATGTTATATATATGTCGTGAACAAGTACACCCAAGGCACTTTATATTTGTCAGAACGATGAAAAATTACCTGTTAAGTGACAGTATGTCTTTGTTATATTATAGGCTATAGGACATCATTAACCGTATGTAGACCAATCGTTCCGACAGATATAAAGTGTCTTGAGTGTACGTCTGCTACCCACGTGACCTCCTGACCTCCCAGACACTATGTATTTATTTCCATCACAAATATCTCGCTAAAATGGTCCTTTATCCACAATTTTTAATACAGCATATTACAGAGGAAGACTTCATTTACAAAACGTATATATTCAGTCTGCTGGGACATTTAATTTAGGTTTATTATAAACGAAAACAAATTGTTTTTCACGCTGCCCCATAGGAACACGTGCTAATAGCTACAACTTTGAGCTCGGATTTCTCAAAATTTTGACCCATTCGAAATATAATTTAGACCACTATTAAATTCAGTAGACTTTTATTTACAAGAAATAATATATCTCTGTTTGGGGACTTTCGTGAAGGAGCCCCCTTAAACTGTATTGCTTGCCTTAATCTCTAACCAACTTATTTTGCTAAAAATGAGAAACAAGTGTGTACTATACACATTTGGCAAATGAGCTGTATAACAGATGAAGGTCTGGTTGTAAACTAGCAATGCAGATACACCAAACACATAACAGTTTAATTTGAACATCATTTGTGACTTGATGTTTATATATAAAAGTGAAATTACAAAAAAGTATGTATTCTTATGAGGTGTGGAGTACATAACCTTTACATGTATGTTTGACTTCATAAGGCTTTTATGGTTATTACTGAGTCCGCCTCATAGATATTACAAGAATGTACACGTAAAAACACTTTCAAATATTGCTAAATTTGATACAACGCCAATTTATCGCAAACTACTCATTTATTATACATTTAATGTTAAATGTTTTTTTTTCTCAATAATTTTTATGAGAAAACCGTGGTTAAAATAAAGTTTATTTATGATATAAAACGTTCAATAATATTGTATGATTATTATGTTAACATCAAACGGTTAGTAAGTAGGGTCGCTCAGATAACCAACTACGTATAACAATATTTAACTACAAAAACCTGGTTTTATTTATCTATTTTGTGACGTGGTAGCTAAAGCTATCACGTCACTGTATACCTATATTTCGGGGCAAGTCATCGGCGGCTACCGAGTCCTAGAATAACATATACATTTTCTATATGTAAATCTATAACACATTACTTAGTGTGTATTCTCGGTGCCGTGGACTACGAGCCAGAGGAGAGAGATTAACGGGATTATTTTAAAACATTTGTGACAAGGATTTTTCTAGCCGATAAACAGCCGTTCCGGATCCCCTCACAAAACTCTCACTAAATTTCTTACCATGTCCCTACACTATGGATGTCTCTCCTCCGGAAGGTCTGCCACAGGTGTCTGGCTCGGAAACACCAGACACTCCTAAAAGAAAAATAGAAGGGGGCAAATGGGGGCACTACTTCTCAATAAACACTACCGGATATAAATTTTCACAGCGCTCTTGCGCTATTTATTCGCCTTAATGCACACTCTCCACAACGTCGCGTCTCTCTCTCTCTCTCCCTTTACATATATATTTATATTGGCACACTATTCTCGAGGTAGATATCTTCGCGCTGTCACCTCCGGTCGTCCTCTTCGCTGAACTCCTCCCTGGCTCGACTGTTGGTGGCCGGCACCTAGGCTACACACACACACTCGGACACAACCTCAAGCATACCTTCCGCTCAATTCAATCTTTCCTATCCCTATATAAATCCTACACCCATTTATCCTGATTCACTCGGATCGTCCCCAAACCTTTACCTCGAAATAACACCTAGTGTACCGTCCTCCGTGAAGTGACCTTCTCTCTGTCCTTGCCGTCACCCGGTGCTACCTGGAGTTCGTCTCAATCGTCGCGTAGACTCGGCGGCACTGTCAACTCTCGGGCAGTCTTGTTCGGTGTTCTCCTATGCTCTCTTTTTGGATCCCTTTCCTCACTCTCAGCTCTACCAGTCACTTTTTCCTATATCCAATCACTCTCTCTTTCCTATCTGCTCTCTATGCTGCTCCACGCGATACTGACTGTGTTGTGGCAGTACACTTCAACAGATGCGCGCGCCCCTCCCGTGTATACGAAAAATCTCCAACACGCCTAAAAACCGGTAAATTATTGGAGGTTTCAAAAACTAGGGAATCAAAGCGGCCGCTCGGTGCTCACACCTCTCCGACGTGTCGTGAGCCCTCGCCTCTCTCCTTCTCTATCATACACACATGCTCACTCAATCATACCTCACACACTTTCAATCCCTTTTATGGTCTTCGGTCCTTCTCTCTCCTCTGGCTCGTAGTCCGCGGCACCGAGAACACACATTAAGTAATGTGTTATAGATTTACATATAGAAAATTTATATGTTATTCTAGGACTCGGTAGCCGCCGATGACTTGCCCCGAAATATGGGTATACAGTGACGTGATAGCTTTAGCTACCACGTCACACATTTAAAATTAAACAGAATTCAAATTTTGCTCGGGTCTTAAGTACGTAAGACTCCATGTGACTGCAGCCTGAGAGAAGGATTTGTTGACAATTAACGTACACGTATGTTAACAAAAAATGAGTTGATATATTCATTAGTACAATGGTATATTTTGTATTTGAGTAGTAAACTATTACTTTATAACTTTTTAAATTTTAACTGTACACAGACGGCACATTAATAGTTAACATGCCATAGTTACGTTAAACTTGTGTCTCGTTAGATGTATGTCACTACGCGACGTAGCGAAAAGCTGACAAACCAATTTCTGTTGTTATTATATCAATCGCAGTTCATAAAAATTATAAATTTTTTATACAAAGAATTTATTACGATAAGTTTTAATATACATATAAATAGTTACGAAATTGTGTATCCTCCTGAAAAATATGAAATTCAAACTTATTTGTATTCTGGTGATTACGTATAAGTAATAAAGTTCATCTACACGCAATTTAATTTACATAATAACTTAAGTGAATTTCTTTCAATAAAACTTGAGTTTTCTGTATATTTTTGTGTTTATTCTAATATTTTATAGTTACTGTTCATTGACTTCACATTATAAAAAAAAAATTATTAATACGTTACAGTGTGAATTTATTTTGAAACCACTGTGGTACATAATCATTTCTTGTAAAACAACTTCAGAAACTGTGAATTGAGATTAAAAACTTACGAATAAAATCACAAGAAAGGGATCTTTCGCCAAGTCGGTGAAGTAATTTAGCATGAATTGCTTCTATGCAATTGTTTGTTCTCCGAGATAATCCGTAAACACTGAATCCATTTGGAGTGACAATTTCAAGGCAATAACTTTCAAAGTATAAAAAAAAAATTTCTTAATAATTGTACAAATCTGAATTGCTTTTTTCCAAATCATTTTTGATTCTGTTGTATTGAGTAACTATCATTTCTGGCGGGAAAAATGCCAGTGCCATAACTTCTTTTACCGTATGCATCAAACTTTCCGTGTCCTGATAATTACGCATCATGGGCCTTAGTTTTTGTAGCAAAGCCTGTCGTGTATCGTTCTAAGTAACATAAGATTAATTTATTTTCTGAAGTTTAGAATTAAAATAGAGTATATTTGGCAAAGGTGTCTGTTAGTGTGCGTGCATATATATAAGTGTGTAATCAGTCACATTAGAAGGTTTCCTTGACTTATTTGTTTTAACATTAGCTTATTGTTATTATTTATGTATACCTATCATCGGTAATAGTTTTCTTCGGTGAGCGCAAAGTAAATAAATCTCACCCGAAAGGCGGGGTTTTTGTATGTTTATACCCAAGGCGATGGTTTTCTTTCTGAGAGCGTAAAGTTGTACTTTGTGCCCGTAAGCGAGCCCGTAAGCATACTTTGTTCTCACTAATTACTTTGCTAGAAATTGGGATTGGCATGTAGGGGCTTACCCCCACTCTTATACTAGTCGTGCGGTGTAACCGCTTACTGACGACTTCAGTCCTTGCTGAGCTCAAGTCCGAGCCACACATGTAATCACAGTAAATAAAGCACACACTCATATACAAGGTCTCTCTGCTCATTCCAGCCCCTTCTCCCACGACGACATATATATAGTAGGACATAAACCCTACATTGGTGACCCGACGTGATTTTGTTGATCGTCTTCGTCGTCGTCGACTTGGCACTGGCATTGGTCGCCCGACATGCTTATCCTCGTCAACTGGGAGATTTCTTTGCTGGGGCATTTATTGTGAAAGTGTCAGCCACGGTGAGCCTTTTCTTTTGTTGCTACCGCTTTATCAGCTAAGCCCGAGCTTATTTCGCCCCTACGTGGGTCATATTGGCGCTTGATACGACGTCGTCGCCTGATGCGATGCCTCGTTGCCTGACCTGGCTGGTGCTCGCGCTCGTGGTGCTGTTTCTCCTTCCTTCATCGCCAAGATCTGCATTGTTGACCATATGATGTGTGTTGCTGTTGTGTGCGCGCCCATTTTCGAGCCTGTACATCGGCCACATGCTCCACCTTCATCATCCTACAGGTGTGACTTTACCAGGTGCAATTCCGCTGCGCTCGTCTTCGAGGTTTTTGTCTTCGCCCTTCTGCACATGTTAGGCAGAGTCGTTGACACCTCGGCAGCCGTTTGGCCTCATTTTGTGCTTGGCCTCGTGCTGCGTGCCAAAGGGTTGGCCATTTTTTTTTGGGCCACGTGCTGGTCGTTGCAACATTGGCCATTTTAGAAGCCACGTGCTGTGTGAAGTAACATCGACCATGTTGCCGCCACGCCTCCTTGCCGCCCTCGCATGTTCAAGACCAGCGAGTGTATATTGCGTTACGTATGTGCAATTAATTGAGTGGCGTTACAAGGACCATAGGTTAATTATCAGTATTATTTAGAACATAAATTGTGTCTTGTCTTGAATTTTATTTATATGGTTCGAAGCGCTGTGTCATTTTAAGATAATTTGTTGACATCTGATAAGTTAGTTTTTAATTTTTGTGCATAATTTTTAGCCAAATTAATGTGATAGCTTTATTTCTAGTCCAATTTTTGTATTGTATAAAAGACTGATGTCCGTATAACCCAATTATAACAGCTCTCATTGTTATGGCTAAGCGTTGTAATTCCCTTTTATGGTTTTGGTTATACGATAAATATTGACACGCGCGTAAACCAATGGCAAGCTTATAATTCGAGCCTAATTATTTTAAGCATTGTTACGAAAGCTCGATATTTTACCTCTTTAAGGGAGGCGCTGTTGCTCATTATTTTGTTTTTTTCCTAATGTTTGTATGTATTTTTGTAAAAAATAGTAGCAGCGCTCAATAATTTTTGTATTATTAAATTGACAATGTTTTGTAACTGATTTGTGTGCCGCAGTGCTGGCTGATTTTAAAAGTATTCTGTTTATGTAATAATACGAAACTGTTTGTTTAAAAATGATCTGAAGAGTTGTAAGACCGATCAGATACCTTATTGAAATCTATTTGTCTGTGACATGCAATGTATTCACCCTCGTAAAATTTTGTTTGTACACGTTTAAAAATTGTAAATATTTTGGTACAAGACCGTTTGTAAGTTTTAACTACGTTCAAACTTGAGGGGAGTACTGTAGGGGCTTACCCCCACTCTTATACTAGTCGTGCGGTGTAACCGCTTACTGACTACTTCAGTCCTTGCTGAGCTCGAGTCCGAGCCACTTATGTAATCACAGTAAATAAAGCACACACTCATATACAAAGTCTCTCTGCTCATTCCAGCACCTTCTCCCACGACAACATATTTACATAGTAGGACATAAACCCTACAGGCAACATAGCGGTGGCGTCATCTGTTGGTGAGTTTGCAAGTAGCAAGAGAAGGCTTTTTTGCAGTCTCAAAACTCAATCAGTGCTCCCAAGTGTAATTAATTTATTCTTTATCAATGATAATTAATGGTTGTGACAGTACTGACAGTGTGTGTAATAGGTAGATTTATTAAAAGTGTATCTGTGATTAGCGCTGTAACATGGTTAACAAAGTAAGTGGCTTGTCAACTTTTATTTATCTTAAATTTTGTAATACTTACATTTATGTATACACTTAATAAAGACTGTGTAGTTAATTTTATATTATATTTTTTAGTGAACAAAAATGTACTTAACAATCTACGAAATATGCAAGTTTTGCAATATTAAAAATGAGCCTCTAAAAATTGTTGGAGGAATCAATGAGAGTGGTAAATTTTACATGACATGTACTTGCAAGGCTGGATAGCCTTTAACAAATCTACTCATATTATTCCTATTCATGAATAAAAAATCTTACTGCCTCCATTAAGAGATTTAATAAAACAATCAAATGTAATTAACTTACCTGTTGCAAAATAACAAAGCTGCCAAAATATGCTTGCATTTTTTACTTAATCCAGCCTTGCATGTACATGTCATGTAAAATTGACTGCTCTCGATGATTTTTAAACAATTTTTAAAGGCTCATTTTTAATATTGTGAGACTTGCATATTTCATAGATTGTTGAATACATTTTTGTTGACTTATAAATAATTAATATGTATTTAAAAAAATCAAATATACACAGTCCCTATTGAGTGCTTACACAAATGTAAACACTTTTAATTAATCTACCTATTACACACACTGTAACAACAATTAATTCATATTAATAAAGAATAAATTAATTACACTTGGGAGCACTGATGAGTTTTGAACGGTTGAGCCTGCAAAAAAGCCTTCTCTCGCTGCTTGTAAACTGCAGAACAGATGGCGCAATCCCTTTGTTGCCAATCCCATTATGATGCAGTACTTTTTACCCGAGGCACAAATACGATTTTTTTCGTCCTCCGCAGAAAGTACGACTTTTATCCGTGATTATGACGAATGGAAGTGCTATGTTACCTCCTGAGTGAAAATCATAATATTTTGGCATTCTCTATGTGGCAAACACGCAGAGAATACTAAAATGCTCTCCTACAAGCAGGGAATAGGGTTTCTTACCTAGGAAGAATGTGGCAATTTACTCACTGACAGCAAAGAAAAATGTAGTTTCGGTGGATGTATGAAAAAAACTAATTTAAGTTAAAATTTGGTTTGTTTTGTGTTTAAACAAAGAGTTCTACTATAAATTTTTTTCCGATATTATTTACCAATACATGGATGTAATTGCAACTATAAATGGCTGGTATTCAATGATTACTGAGTATAATTTTAATTGTTAATTAACACAATTTTAGTAAAAAGTTCAAAATTGTAATCATTAATTATCACGATTTGAAACAAAAATTGCTACGTCAATCATTACCTATCACAGTGGTAATTAACAATAAAAACTTTATTTGGTAATTAACACAGGGGTAATTAGGGATTTTAGTGGTTTAATCGTTAATGAACGTTAAAAATTGTTATTGTTAATTAAGCAACAACAAATTGATGTATTAATCAAATATTTGGAACTCTTGTTACAAATATAGCAAAAGAAATTCAACTAAGATCTTTAACTTTTACTTCTTGTTAATTATACAATCAACACGTGAAAAAAGACCAAGCTGGAAAGAAAAACAAATGTAGACCAATCTTATTAAACAAATAATTTTAGAGTTTTCTATATTTTGTAATAATTGCCACCTTATGCAGTAAAAAATAAAGAATAACTTTAAGTCTATTATTAACTCTAAGCAATTTTTTTTTTCTAAATTCTCTCATGCTTTTAAAAACCTTAGAAAATAAAATTCATTTGTGGCTTTACCTTCATTACTGTTTTAATTGAAAAAACACATGTGACCACATGTATCTATGTATGCTAAATGTTATTAGTAAATTATTTAACTGTACCACCTTATCAGTTTTTTAGGGATGTATAAATTTTATCTTCAAGTATTTATTTACTTACATTTTACACAGAAAAAGAAAACTATCCCAACCGTAAGAGTCAAGTTACTTAAGGAGGTTTGGGAGAAAAGTTCAAAATGGAGAAACGTGCCAAAAAAAAAGTAAGTTATATTCAAGCATATTAGGAGTGCACATTAATTTTTTTAGATTTTTCACTATTGGAAATTTTCGAGAAAAAATTATGAAATATTGACAGTTTAACACGGTCTTTTATGAGAGAGCAAGGTTAGGTTTACCTTTTCATTAAAATTACGGTATTTTCTAAATGTGTTGGAATAAAAAAGAACGTTTTCATAAATATCTTGGTACAAAAGGAAGATGCTTGACAAAAAAATCAAGCCTTGCCAAGCATTTTTTAAAAATATAAGCAGTTATGGTCATACAGTTTCAAGTTTGTAGAGTGCGAGAGGAGGTGCGCGGATAAGGGGGCCCAGCTGCGCGGGCAGGGGGGACTCCCCGTTCCGCGCCTCTCTGAATGATACTCCCAAACCTACTCAACAAGTCGACTGATTTCGTGTTCCGTTTAGTAGAGTACTAATCTAGTTCTCCAAATAATAGTAGAGATTAAAATCCCGTATTACAATATTAATTGTCATATGATAAAAGCTTTATTTTTAGCATGATTGATTAAGACGGATTGTGTGGTTTGTTCGTCATGATTTTTGAAAACAAATTTAATTGTAATTGTACAAACTCCGATGATGGAAATAATCATCAACTTCTGCATCTTGTTCCAGATTAAAGTTAGATACAAATAAACAAATAAACAACTAAAACTTGTTCGACGAAACGTCAAATAGTTTGTAATAAAAATGTGCTCCCTTTTTACCAAGTTTTAGTTGTTTATTTGTAATTCAATTTAATTGTTGTTGTATTTAATAGAAAATAACTTTGCCAGGCNATTTGCTTATATATTAGGGTTCCCGTTATTTATCGTCTTTGATTTTTCGATAATGTACCTTTTGAAATTTTAAGGTTCTCACATGCCACCATCAGACACAATATCGTTTGTCATTTAAATTGTTGAAATCAACGTTGTCTAATTTTTTTGACCATTTGAAAATTTCATCTTGAATTTAAAACAATACATATAATTACATATTTCTAAAACGTGATAAAAATTTTTTTTTAGCTGAAAAGTAGTATAAGAAAAAAAACTTAAATAAAAAAGACAAAGATCTTGAAAACAAAATAAATGGTAAAATGGAAATTTTAGCCATAAATTTATTAAGGGCGTTCATCACACATAGCGTTTTCTGGAGGATTTTCCAGAAATTTCAACATGATGTTCGAAATGATGTCAGAAAGTCACATATAAAATTTGAGACCTTTTTACAGCACTGTTTTGTAGATAATAAATGTATAAAAAAACTTCAATTTAACACGTAAACTACTGGAGGAGACACATGAAAATTGAATGTACACGAAAATGATCAACTTAATTTGTCCAATTTTTTTTCCATGACGCAACACCATAAATAAAATGTTATGTTAAATTTTTAGAGGGATTGACAAGTTATTTTTGCAATCAAATAACACAGGTTTAGGTGCAGATTTATAGGTGTTTTTATCCATGCTAACAGTTGCCGGAGCTGCCGCATATTTGCTCCCCCCCATCGCTCTCGAGTAGCCCCCGCTAACTGTGATGAACGTCCTTAAGACTATCAGGAAGATTATTATAAAAATCAAACAATTATAATAAATTTTTATCAAATAAGCAAAAACTGATGAAGATATAAAAAGTTAAAAAGTTTGTAACATCCCCTATTAACTATGCACCTAATTCAGGTGGCGCTGCCAAGTGAGAAAAGTTGTCCCTCACTGAGGTCGCCAGAATGCACTGAGACTTATGGGAAATTTTTTTATTTAACTAAGAAAAAAATTGTTGAAAGCGAATTGACCAAATAAACAAGTGATTTGAGTGTAGACTATGCTAGTGTACAGTAATAAATTTTGTTTGGTGTTGTCACGTATCTTAAGAGATTGAAAAAAATAAAAATATGGATTGTGCCTGTGTCAACACAACATATATAAGTCCATATACATGCTTGCACTTGTGTAAAGCTTGACAGACACAAGTTATCCCATGGAAATGAAATATAAAAATGTAAAAGTTAACCTAACCTGACATTAATATTTATGTTTATTGAACACCGTGTTGTAACAAATGGACAAATGTACGCTGTACTTGTATTTCTCAAAGCTTTACACAAGTGCAAGCTTGTACACGCACTTATATGTTGTGTTTTGACACAGTCGTAATCCATGTTTTCATTTTTTCCGGTGGTCACGATTAATTAAATTGATGAATCTTTCAAATAAAAAATTTATATAAATCTACTTGAAATTTTAGGTTACAATTGTTATTTACAAGATTTTTTTCGTATACGATATTTTTTTCGTTGGATACTTATTCTTTGTAGGAGTAATAATCTTTTCAATACGAATATTTGAAGTATTCTACAGGTTTAGGGTTTACTAATTACGTAAGATTCTGGTCTTGTGTAATAACAATTTAAAATATCTGCACCAATATGGGGGCCAACATCAAAACAAACAACGAATTTTGAAATCTAAATATAGTGATCAACAAAGATTTTTAATTAAAAGTGTTACAAACTTTCGTAAATGTGTACGGGATGATGCCCGGGAGGCAGTGCTCCTGCACTGTTGTTGCGCCAGATCGTGTGGACGAAGGAGTTGACGAGAACTTTTAGGAATTGTAGTGTACGCGGGTAAATAAAACGGCGACTTCCTTTTATTGAATCAGCTTTAATTTTGGTTCGGAACTGAACACTCGCGTACATTGACTTTCTTACACAGGAGGGAGAAGAGACGCAGTGCAGCGTGACTGGCCCTTACTCCCTCTTGTGATGCAGAGCAGTTGCTGACTGACTTGGCGGAACGATGTTAAGCCGGGGAGAGTACGGAGTTCAGTCATACCGTCTCTTTCTAGCGCGGTGCATGCGCTTTTCACTCAGAGCACACGCGTGGAGTACTCGGCTGAAAACACTTTTGCCACACATACACGCACACAAATGACATCAAGCATTTGATGTCATACAAAATGATACCATTTTTAAGAAAAAAAATCACTCAATATATGCAACTCTTGGGTCTGATAAAATAGGTTAATAGTATTTAATTTAAATTGTTTTGGTACCAAACTTCTAGGTGCCCTTAAATCATGCGGGTTACTGATTAAAAATATACTGATAGAATGCTAACGAACAGCAGTTTATTGTTTTTTGTAAGTATTTAATAGGCTACAAAATGGAACAACTAGTCCTCCAAGGAAAAAATTTCAAATTATAAGTCTTACAGATGACAAGGGGATGGCAAATCAATGTAAAAAATTTAAAGTAATTTTTTTATATAAATTATTATCGATTGCTGGAGTGTAGAAAAAAAATTTTTTTTTTGTTTCCATTAGCCATATTTATAAGGAATTGTACGAAAAATCGGCCATTTTTAGTGTCAACAAATGAGATAAAATTTTTAATTAAGCACACCTCTGGAAATAATTTTTTTTGTCCTAAGTATTCCTTAAAACAAAACAAAAATACTTGGAATAAGCGATGCAGGTCTCAGCACATACTATTTTTCCACTTTCTAAATTTTTTGATTTTCGACTTTTGAAATTTTTCATTTTTCATTTGACATTCACGATTTTGTGAGTTTTTAAATCATAACGGTCCAAAGGGACGGAATTAGTTGTTTAAAGAAGGAAAATAAAGCGCTTAAAAAAGCTTTAATTTTCACATTTGAAAAGTCTTAAACAGTACCCAACATTAGTAGTTATTAACAATTACAGCTCGATAGGAGAAAAACTGTTTTACGAATTTGATGAAATTTTTCAGTTTTTGAGCTTATTTTGTTTGTAACTTTTGACGCTGATAATATTTTTCAATGATTCAAAAAGGAATTTAAAGCTTATCTCAAAATCTTTATTTCCCTTTTTTTTAAAAACTCTATACCACCTTATGGGACATAGTTACGAGCATATACTTACAATACCTTTCATCCGTGTTTAGTCAACACTTATTTTATTTATTTATTTAGCTAAGGTACAAAAAAAGTCATATTTATACGGTATTCTATTTCAACTTACCCGATCACAATATATGCCTTGCATATTCAATAACTGACAGCAATCTGCTAGTTTTGGCCGGCACTTGAAGTTCCGTCAATAAAAAGATGGGAGACATCTTTAAAATTCTTTTGGATAAAGTCCAATTCATAAAACAATATGTGCTGGTTTCCATCTCGGTCCCTTATAGGTACAGCCGTGAGTTCATGATCATTGTACTTTAAAATATTTTCATAGCCCTCATCTTCAATCTGAGTTGTCCATTCCTCGATCGTTTTTGGGCAGGGAGGGAAAGATTTTTGTCTCCATACCTTGAGACTTGGCCTGATAGAATTCAATGATATTTTTTCTGCTGCTCCAGGGAATCTGCAAGGAGTCCGTGGTAGACAAAAATTTTATTTTAATAATATGTCGTTGTGAGAAATATCCAAATACTACCTAATTTCCTATAGTATCCAACATGTATTTTAAAAATATAAATGTATGGGAAAATTGTGGTAGCCTATTAACACTTGATTTCACAGTATTTGTAACATAAATTAATTTAAAAATAATCTTTCACAATGTTTAATTATACAGTGTTATCTCGTTGAAATTGCTCTGCTATTTTCATGATAATTTCCTTTTAAAAGCAGAAGTATTTAAATTTATTTCTCATTAAACTCCAGGTTCAATCCCTGGTAAAAATCATGACGATCATTTGGCCAGAAACCATTATTTATGGCCCAAATGTGTGTATAAATTCTGGCCAAAAATCGAATTTAAATGTAACATTTTTTCCGGCATTAATCTAACATTATTTCTGCCCAGAAAAAATGTTCATAATATCACCATACTTTGGCCATTATTAATGTATTGTAAAAATTGTATCATTTGTTGCTTATAATAAGGGGGTTGTATTATTTCATTAACAAAAGGTACACTGAGAAAAGTGGTTGTTAAAATAGTAAATTACGTACGAGTTTGCAAAGGCTTCGATTTACGAACCGAGAGGTTTACGGCACGAGCCGAAGGCGAGGGCCGTAACAAGGTTCGTAAAGAAGCCTTTTCGAACGAGTTTCGTATATTATTTTTCCGCCTGAGAACTCAAAATCAAGCGGCAAAGGTGCTATTTTGAGGTCAGAAGGTGGAAAAAATTATTGTAATAATAAACAAAAGAGAAATAAGATATTTTAAAAGTATTTTATAAACGCCAATTCAAAAGTTCCTAGAAATAATTTTATATAAAAATATGTTATTTAGTTTAGGAATCTATTTTCTTACTTATGGGATCGTTAATACTTTAGGATTAATGATATTTTGGTTATATGTTCAATTTTATTTGTAATGGATATACATATAAATTTTTTTGAATCTACTTATTAAGTATATTGCTTTAAAAAACATTATTATTTAATCATTTATGAGAGTAATTAGGACACATGTACTTAAGAATTATATGATTACAGAAAATTATACTCTAAAAAGTTTAGGCACGATGGCGATTCAAACCCTCAACCTGCGGCACACTGGTCAGATGGCTTACCATTGAGCTACCAGATTATTGACTCGTGACCGATAAAAACTTATACTTATCTTCCCAGAACAAATTTGAATACAGGGTCTGGTGAACACAATAAACTGAGTCAACACAATTTTTTATAATAAGTATTGTGGTTAAACTCGTCTACTGTAAATATTTAAATGTTTACTGTAATTCATGTTTTACATACTGAAATGTTTTTTAGTATTATTTATAAATAATTTGTTTCCATAGTCGTATGAAAATTACTTTAAGCATTGTAATTTTTACGATGTTGAATAGTAATGCAGTGGGATAAGAAATTTTAACAAGCCAGATAGTAAATTTAACTTTAGAGTGTAGGACATTTTAAAATGATTACACTAAATAATTATATTAAAATTTACTATATTGCATTAGTTGTATAATATAGCAAAAAATATGACATCATGTAGACGCAGCCACGGACCCTTTCCACATATTTTAAAGTTTAATTTCTTTTATTTGAATAAGCCAATGATTTACCTATAAGATTCCACTTATTTATACAATATATTCTACTTATTTCTAAGTAGTCATCACTTTCACTTAAATTTAAGTGAAAGTGATGACTACTTAGAAATAAGTAGATTTTAACTTATTCATTAGTCACATCCACTTGTAAAAAATTTAAAGTAATTTTTTTATATAAATTATTATCGATTGCTGGAGTGTAGAAAAAAAATTTTTTTTTTGTTTCCATTAGCCATATTTATAAGGAATTGTACGAAAAATCGGCCATTTTTAGTGTCAACAAATGAGATAAAATTTTTAATTAAGCACACCTCTGGAAATAATTTTTTTTGTCCTAAGTATTCCTTAAAACAAAACAAAAATACTTGGAATAAGCGATGCAGGTCTCAGCACATACNGTATGTTTTTTTATTCATTTTTTATATAAAATCTTTGTTTTTTATTTACTTTCTCTACAACACATATCTATTTATTATGTTTTTTACAAGTATCAACGAAGTTAAAATTATTAACTTAAATCTTTTTAAATACTGAAAAGTAGAATACCGAACCCGCGAGACTCCAAAAAGTCGAGAGAACTAAAAAAAATTTATAAGCACCAATGAAATTTTGGCCAAATATTGAACATAAAAAATGTTATCATTCAGTCGATTTCATCTTCATAATTTGGGCATATTTTGGCCATAATTTAGGGGAATAAATTTTGGCCAGAAATTATGAACATATATATACCAAAATCTGGTCAAAATATGCAGGCCAGAAATTATGTTCATAAAATGCTTTCCTGAGCATCTTTTCGGTTCTGATTTCTACCAGGGAAAAGACAAGTTTTATTTAATGAGATGTTGTATCGTCTCGAAACTTAGTATGCATATTTTACATGTACATTTATTAAGTACCCAAATGATGTTATTAAAATTTTTCTATTAATAGCTTGACTAGATATACCTCCTTAACAACAATAGTAGATGACAATAGAAGTAGCATAATTATTAATTTGTAAAAAAAAATAAATTTACTTTTCACTGGCTCTATTGTAAAGGTCTGAAAACTTCCACTATTTGTTTTTAAGCTCTTCTCGCATCCATTCTCTCATTTCAATTTCTTCTTCTTTATCGTCCAGTCTGCAATGATCAGCATGACAAATTTTTCCTTGTTTCAACCCATCGTTGTCTTTGAGGTTTATAACTGCAGAAGCATGGCAATTTACAGTTGTACACTTAAAATACCTGATAAAAATAATATTTGAAAATTCGAATGTAATGAAGCAATATGAATAATTTGTATGAATGCATGTAATTTTTTAGACATGCCACATTTTCTATTATGATAGTACAAGGCATCATTTTCATTAAAATTTTAAATTTAATAATAATAATCCCGTTTTTAAAAATTGATATTAAATATTGTATGTATTGAACTAATTTTTTGAAGAAATTTACGGTAACGTATATATGCGTTTGGGAAATGATACATAAAAAAATTGATGTCGGCTAAGCGTTAATAAATCTTAAGTCATGTTTGTAAAAAAAAAGTCTTTAAAGAAGTTTATTTAAACATAACTGAAATAGTGAACGGGACACACAAGTGATTCATCACAATAATTATTTTAAAAAGATGTGAAGGTTATTTTACCTTGGTCACGTATTTTTTAGTAGATAATATCTGAAAGCATGATATAGAACTTTTTATTTAAACTGAAGTTAATAGTATAATTTATTAAGATAAGTGCTACAGGCAAAATAACAGCATGTTCCGATTGCTCGTATTAAATGTGCACACCCATGTATAATTTCCAGATGTAGGATGTAACCCCTCTACTGTCAGCTATTTTATAAATTATAAAAAAATGTCTCTAAAAAAAATTCATACATATTTTTATAACATAAAATAACTTTATTATAAGTAAAACAATAAAAGCTTCTGCTCTAAAGAATAAAAAGTTATCAAAACATAATTTTAAAACTTAATGTTTTAATAAAAAAACTTATTTGATGATGTCAAATTTACTCTTGTAATAAAATAGTTTAAAAACATTAAACATAACTTTATTTTGTCTCTTATTTTGTCTTAAAGTATTAAAAACTTCGATAAAGTATATAATTATTGTTTAAGTCGAAATCTCCGAAAAAATTTGACGTTACGGTGACTTTTTATTGGACGATTAAAGTTAAAAGTGTAGTGGGTACAGATATTTCATAACTAATACTAAAATCACTCGTAACTTTTTTTTTTGATTGACTTTTTCAATTCCACCAGTGCTTATATTAAAGGCTGTTTGAAAAGCTTGAAGTTAAATTTCTAATTGATACGTTAACAGTATAACGAGAAAAGTTACATCTCAGTTTTCCACAAATATAATTTGAAACTTATTATGGCTATAATAGTGCCATCACACTTTTTGATGTAGTTCATAGAAGTGAAAAAATATAGGAGATGACGAAAGCTTAATTGTACTCTATAAAAACTATAACCAAAAGAGTTTAGCTTAGCTAGAGTTAGCTACAATTTAAGTACTTTGATTACATACACTCTACAATACGAAAAAACAAAAAATTAGATAAGATACATGATTATTTGAGAGTTAAGATGATTTTTCAGTCAGAAATAAGCATTGAATTTAATCTTATAATATTTAATGATTCGTAGAATTGGCACAGGATTGTATACAACACCATTTTAATAATATTATAGTATTAGACGAGTTACATAAATAAATCAAATGGATATGAAGAGGCAGATAGTAGCTCGATTTATGTATATTGCAAGTGAAAAATATGTAAAATTTTGAAAGTCATTGCATGTTTTGTGGTATTTGCTTATATATTAGGGTTCCCGTTATTTATCGTCTTTGATTTTTCGATAATGTACCTTTTGAAATTTTAAGGTTCTCACATGCCACCATCAGACACAATATCGTTTGTCATTTAAATTGTTGAAATCAACGTTGTCTAATTTTTTTGACCATTTGAAAATTTCATCTTGAATTTAAAACAATACATATAATTACATATTTCTAAAACGTGATAAAAATTTTTTTTTAGCTGAAAAGTAGTATAAGAAAAAAATTAGATATTTTTATTTTTGTTTTCCTTCAAAAGCTTCGACGACCGAAATCCAATTTTTTCACATACCTTTTCAGATCTAAAAAAAATTGTGCACTACGCTAAAGCAATGTATAATTACGTTCAATAATTTAAAAGTCTAGATACAATTTTTAAATTGGTCAAAAAATATGAAAAACGTTGAAAAATACACATTCCACGACATTTGCACAGTAAATCATCTTGTGTCTGGCAGCACGTGAAGATATCAAAATTTTTGGATTTTCAAGTAATTTAGTTTTTAGACATAATGGAGATATCAAGAGGTACTTGATCGAGAAATCAAAATCTGGAAATAATGGATATATATTTCAAAAAAATGTCCCTATTTTTATTGTTATGCAGACAAAGAAACATGTTACATAAATTTTGTATCGTGAAATAAACGGTTTGTGTGGATCAATCAACCTTAACAATAATTTGTACTGTTAGTCTTGTTACTATTATTGGTAATTCTTTTTGTAGCCTTTAAATACATGTCAGTTAGCTATACTTTTTTCGTAAATATATGTGAATACATACGTTGATTATGTAAGTACTAAAACGATTTATAAATTGTGGTATTATAAATAATGTGTCGTTTTATTAGCACATCACCGGCTTATGACGAAATCATCTCTTTAATCAGGAGAAAAATTACTTTAGCTTCATGTGAAATAGTTAAGCTGACTAATTTTGATTCTTCTCTGCTACAAGAAAATACTACTAAGCTAGGATGAAAATTAGTCAATATTCGTTGGTCACAACTGTATCGTACCTTTTACGGTAATAATTCACACAACTTTTGCTTCGTATATTTACACATACGCATAAATTTTTATCATTGAAATGAAAATGACACCTTTTTAAAAAATATGAAACAAAACGGAAATGTTTGTATTTGTTTTAAATCAAAACGTTGAATTAAATCGATACTTGCTCTTTGAAGCCATGTCTACCATTACTTTTGAAGGTGTGACCATCTAACCTTCGCTCTTTTATCCCTCGAGTTTTGTATGATCTATTAAAAATTAATATAAATTGTACCCATTAATGTTCAGTATCTACCATACTTAAAACTGTTGTTATTGAAATGTATCATTTATTGCCTACTAATGCAAGACTATATGGGTCATTCTGCCAAAAAAAGTTTATTTAATGTCCCAGTAGACTATAATAAAAGATATCGATCTGAAAACTGTTATAAATTTCCAAAGAGATTGTCTGCTGAAGGCACAACAGAGTTTAGTTAATGAAAAAGTATTGCTTTAGTTTTAGATGCAAAAAAGGTGCTAAATATAAGCGTTGTGGATTCATATCGTATTAAAAAATTAGCAGTTTTAAAGACGGCCGGAAGCTCTACACAGATTTTTTAATTTTTCTACGGCATGAAATATTAAAGTCACTAATGGAAACAACAAAATTTCATGCATCTTAGGAATTCCAAAAAAAATGTGTCCAAGACTTGGATATTGTTCAAGTCACGGGACCGAAATCTTATAACTTTTCAACGGAAAATGCTCTCACAAATGCAAGCAAACAAATTTGAGTGTTCTAATTTAATTTTTTTGTATTCTATGGGGGTTGACGATGTTACAGGAATTTTTCCCGATTTTTCCAATCCGATAAACCAGTGGTACAGGCTCGCAAATTTGCAAATTCTGCCCCCCCAAAATTAAAACTAAGAGCCCGTAACGCTAAAGAATGTCATGTAACTTTTTGAGGAGTTGGATCATCGACTCGGAAGGTGGTGGGTAAAAATAAAGCTGTTTTATATATGATATAAGTGCAGTAGCGAAGTTTAATATTAATTAGGTGCGTCACAATATCGATTTTTGAACGAATTTATAGGAGCCCTTAACGCTCCTTTTTTGCTAAGAGCGCGTAACGCAATCCCGTAACCATACAAAACGCTTTGTATCTTCGTTAAATGTTGGATTATCGAATCGGATAGTGAATTGTACAAATGGTAATGGTAAGTAGATGATATTAATGTAAGAATAAAGTCGAATTATCATGGAGAACGCCGTTATTTCGAATATAATGATATCTTATGAGAGCCCGTAACGCTCCTATTTTTTAAAAATCAAATAAACCAGTCATCGTAAAAATCTTTATAGTGCAGATCCAGCACTGCCCAAAAAAATTTACTTTATGATGGTCACGGACAATACAAAAAAAATGTTTTAATAATTAAAAATCCATTTTAAGTGTTTGTCTATTCCCGCCCTTAAAATATTCTGGTTTTCGTAGAATGACCCATATACATGGTTATTATTAATTTTCGCACTGAAATAAATAAGACGTGACCACACAATACTTAAAAGATGTATAAATTGTATGATAAAACCTATGTATTTTATGGTTGTTAGTATAGATGACGTTATTTGTTTACAGCGGGATAGTTTAAAATTTGATCAATGATGATAACTTTAATTATAAAGCAAAATAAAAAATAAAATTATTTACATACTTGAAACATTCGAAAAAGTCAACGTTTCAATAATAATGGGGGATGGAAGTTGTCAAAACATGAAAGGGAAGGATGGAGTCCTCTGAAAAGTTAAAAGTACGCAGCAAAAGTAGAAAATATAACTGATGGTCTTGTGCCTCTTCCAATAAATCAAAAAAATAATTAATGTAAGACTTAACAGGTTTATGTTATTGTTAAGAAAATTGCGTCAAAAAAATTATTATCTATAACCTAAGTATTTGGTATTTAAGGTACTTGAATTTGCATAAATACAATAACCAATTGTAAAGTGATGAAGATTTATGGATTTATGTAATTTTTTTTTACTATTAATTACGCAGGACCCCAAAAAAATTCTTAACGCACAAAGACGCCGTATTATGTACTATGTGTTTTAGGAGTCGCTGAACATGGATCCGATGTCCGCATTGCTTCATCATGTCATATTTTTTTTCCAACCTAAAAAATAAGTATAAATCAGTAGATGTGAAATACACTGTTTTTCAAACGTAAATAATTTCGATCTCAGAGGTAAACGTTACCGTGCAAGATTTCCTTTAGTTTTGTAAGTTTTCGTCTCAATATTGTATGTTTTTATTATAAGTTTTCATTCCTAACCTCAAAAAAACAAGAAATATAGCCATTTTTAGTCTCACAAAAATTTGTGCGTCGTTCTGCGTTAAAACTTTTTTTTTGTGGTGCTGTGTTATAAATCGTAATTTTATTCTATAAATATTATGAAATATTACTATTACGTTTAGAAAAAATTATGATACTCTATTGTATATTTCACAATTTTATATGTTACAACATCAGTATGTTAATTTACTCTAACTAATATTAAATATTGTTAAATCAGCTCATGAATGATGAAAAATACGGGTTATTTCAACGTTGTGCTGAATATGTGAGTGCATAGTGTAAAGTAAACAATAAATATGAATAACATTAAGTACCACAATTGTGGAACGGCAACGTATTAACTTTACATTTAATACATAGTAATTTTAATATAAGTTTGTGAAAAAGATTAATAAAATAATTTTGCAAATAAGAGTACCGTTTACTTTCCTTTGGAGGGTCATATGGGTGGAAATGATTATTGGATTCGGGATCATCAGAAGTATGCTCCAGCTCATCGTCACTATTGTCAGACTCCATTGAAATCTAAGTCATTATGAAAATTATTGAAAAACACATAGTAGTTGACATTGCATTTTAATAACTATGCTTCCAAATTTTTTTTATATTTTGTGTTAATATATTATCATCATGTGAAACTTGTTTATGTCATAAAAGTATATAATAATAGATCATCTTAATTCTGTATAAGAAAACCATCACAGCAATAAAATTTTCTTTTAAAATACATAACAATAATAAAGAAGTAAAGTTTATCAACCATAATCATTAATATAATGGTTTTACAATGTAATTCCAATATGATATGAATGGTACAGCAAAAAATACGGACATCTTTATATTAAATCAAAGACAAATCAAATTTTAAATGACTATGAAAAATAAGCAAACATGAAGTTGGCTTAAAAAGAAGCTAATATAGTATATGTATATGTATATACATATACTATATATATATATATATA
>NW_019379981.1:51282-67369 GCF_000648655.2 Copidosoma floridanum
ATTATTTAATACATTTGCCAGTAAGCAACCTGGGTCATTGGGTAAAAGGCGCTTTTGTTAATTAATTTAACAATTAATTACTTACTACATTTGCTAGTAAGCGCCCCGGGTCATTGGGTGAAAGGCGCTTTTGTTATTAAATTTAACAGACAAGAATAAGGGTTCGTACACTAGTTACAGTAGGAGATCACAGCACGCATTACCTCTATACTCTATAGACCCTATGTCTTATAGCTATAGCTATGTAGATTGTAGCAAACAAAAGAGAACTTTTGAAAGTTTTAAAACTTTCAAAACTTCTAATTCTAAAAAGCAACTTTCATTAACAACCCTACTGTTCACTCACTTTGAGTTTAGCGGAACCGTGGAACACCCTTTTCAATATGAACGTTGGGTGTAATCCGCAATCACTGCCAGCAGTTATATATGTAAGACGTGACAACGTTGCGTGGTTGGGGGTGCTATTGTCGATTTACTGGTGATGTGATCCGCACTCCCGCCAGCAGTAAAGCAGACGACGTCGGTCTACTTGCTCTTTTTCGTGACATTTTCTGATTGTAGACAAAGCATATTGTGCTAAACGTAAACAAACACGCAGACCAAAAAAAATAGTTTCAAGTGCCAAAAAAAAAAATGGAAATAACAGCCATACTGCTAGCGAGATTGCGCGGGATCACAGCAAAAATGTCACGAAAAAGAGTAAGTAGACCGACGTTGTCTGCTTTAATGCTGGCGGAATTGCGGATCACATCACCAGTAAATCGACAGTAGCGCCCCCAACTACGCAACGTTGTCACGTCTTACATATTCAACTGCTGGCGGCGATTGCGGATTACACCCGTTCACAATGAAATAAGCAAAAAATGTCTATGTGAATAGCTCCTAAGACATGGTTCTAAAAAACAAAAGACACCATGTTAACGCACCCTAAGGCTGCAGTCACATGGAGCGCAATAGAGCATGCAGGACTTGGTGTAAGAAATATATAAGGTTCCGATCGGAAAGCTTGGCGGGGGTCTAGCTAGTGCCTACCTAGGCTACCTCTCTAGAGTATTTTCTGCATTCACCCACCGAAAATGCTTTAAGTATATGTTCTGCTCTGCTCCTTAACCTCGCTTACTAGGTGTGCGTAATATACTGTACTTTAAGAATTGAATTCTTAGACTAGGAGAATAAATAAAAGTTTGTCTTACAACAATAGTAACTTTTTTTATGAAAAAAGTTAATTATTTTTACAATGTAAGAAAAAACAGTAGGGAAAAAATAGTGTCAATTTAATAAAACTGTGAGAATATTTTAAATGTTTTAGTTCTCAGCAATTTGATTTTGACCCAACAACCCAATATTCCATCGTAATTTGCACCAATATTAAAGCTATGTGTTTCTTTTTCTTTCTCCTTTGCAATTGCACGTTTTGAAGCACGATATCTCTTGACCCCTTCCTTACATTAAGGTAGTAGTCGAGCACTCTACAGTGCGTGCCATAATCCTTCAAATAAATTTTATTGATTCAAAATAAAATATTGTTAATTTTCATTTATACTATCAGCTGTAGCTTGCGTACAATGCAGTGGAAGGAATATACATATAGATTTATGAATACATGTAGAGATCGACGAAAGCAGTGTTGCCGGATTTTTATAACGCTCCTCGTTCTACTGAAATTTCACTGAATTTATTAACTTTGCAAAGCTCGAACAACAAAACTATACCGCTAAGCCTCTTCAAATTTTGGCTCATGATAAATAATAGCAATCTTAAGGCACACACAAAATTTTAGAAAAATCGTAAGAAAAGTGTTTTTGATCGACTACTACCTTAAGACAACGATCATTTCACTGTCTCACTCATTTTACAAAAAAAATTACAAAAACTATTTTATGAAAATGCAGAGAACCCTTAACATCTCAGTTAATTATCTTACACATACTGCTCAGAAATGGCTGTCATTCGCATCAGTTTTACCTATATATATTGTAGCTACAGCCACAGTATAAGAAAGAGTGAGATGGAAAATAGCTATAGCTAGGCTTCATACCTAGTCCCTACCAATTCCACCGTAATAAAACCTACCTTCGGCCTACCTAGGCCCCCTCTAACTACCCAGACAGCCTAGTTCAATTTCCTATCGGGGTGGGATTTTAACTATCTTAAGCCACCAAACTGATCAGCCGATCAGGAAGCTTGGAACAAGCTACCTTCCATATTGGATTTTCCACTAATGAGCGTAGAGAGCGCGTTGTTTAACTACTGCTACACATAAACAAGAGCACAGGGTAAAAAATTTCCTGGATGAATAATATCTTTAAAATTTGCATCAGCTGGCCTTAGTTTACTGACCCCCACTGCTGGCAACGTGCGAGAGAGATAGATATACACGTTTAATATTGTGTCTCCTTCTACTTTTGCTTTAGCGCCGTACATCAGAACGAGCAGTCTATTTTTCTTATATATATGTCTGTGATTCTGATACGATCGGGATACGAATACGATTTATTCGAACGCAACCCATGACGTTCCGCTGTAGATTTTTTTTTGTGCCCCATCTAACCACATAATAATTAGGGAAGATAAAATGTAGGGAGATGAAAAATGTCATTTACGAGACTAGAAATTACTGTGGCAACTGTGGGACATTCATTCTGGTTATGATCGATCATCGAGTGAAATAAAAATATCTTGCCATTTTGTTTGTCGCGTTGGCGCATAACTCTTTCTCCAAAATATCAAAAACTTTGTAACATGAACTAAACTGTGGTTAGATATCTAAACGCAAGATTAAATAGTAACTAATTTTATAAGCATCTTTGTTAGGTATAGTATGCACGAGACATGGAACGCAGGAACGGCCATAGGTATCACAGGCATCCATATTCAGTCTTTCGACCTAAGGCAGCACAAATATAGGAGTCGTGTTTTCTACGCCAGTGAAATTTTACATGGACCTTCGCTCGTGAGTTGTATTAAGTACAACTACAATCTATTCATAGTACGAGCTTCGATTTTTTTGTCTCTGTGCACTGTAGGCAAGCTAGGCGAATCATCAATATGGACGATTGGGGTAAGCTGGCTATACTTATTAGAAGCCATATGTTTTTTCAAGTTACAATATAAGTATGTGCTATATAACCTTTACTGGCAAATTTGTAACGGTTATTGTTTACGGCGACGATGCTAGATGCAGTTTGCTTTCATTTCATACTAATAATTTTAGCAAGCTGTTGCTTGCACCGTTATTATAAATAATACATGAATTACATGATTTTTGTAATTATTCCTGATTAGAGGAAAAGATAAATGAGGAGCCGCGCTTCGAGATGCCCTCCAACAAGTGGGAAGGAGAAGACGAGGACGAGGATGTTCTGGTGAGTGCTTTAATACTTATTTAAATGAGTTGAAAAAACCCAAATACGTGCATTACATTACGCAGTTTTGTGTGTATACCAGTGATCGTATCACCTAACCTTTTATGCTCGTTCTTTCCTTTTTTTGTTACTATTTTCTGGTGTTTGTTGAAATAACTTTCGTTTGTACAATGGGACAGGGATAATTGAATTCACACAATTAAAAGTTGAAGTTGTTCCTGAACGAAAATTTGTAAACTTATGTTTGCATCTACTGCGGATGTGCCACATGGCTAACTTTCTATGCAGCTTTGTCAGCCCTATTCCTACGACTTTATAGTCACCTAATTTTTCATGCTTTTCATTAATCACCATTTATCTAGACTGATTATAATCAACGAAGAGATATTTAGAATTTTAGTAATTTTTTGTTACTATTTTCTGGTATTTGTTGATATAAATTTCGTTCGTTCAATAGAACAGGGATAATTGAATTCATTCAATTAAAAGTTGAAGTTTTTCCAGAACAAACATTTGTAAACGTGTGTTTGCATCTACTGCGGATGTTCCTCATGGCTAACTTTCTATACAGCTTTGTCAGCCCTACTTCTACGTCTGTACAGTCAACTAATTTTTTCATGCTTTTTCATAAATCATCATTCATCTAGACTGATTATAATCAACAAAGAGATGTTTAGAATTTTAGTAATTTTTTTGGCTATCAAAAAATGATCATGTAGATTTTTTTATTTGTAAGATGGTCCATCGATTTAAAAGTAGAGCTCTTATATATTGTGTAGATTTTTTGAATACAAACCGATAATACAATATAATGGAGCCCATATTTGAGACTTGAAGGAGAATTGTATAAGTAGCTGTTATTATGAGTCTTTTTTTTTTTTTTCTCATCTTAAGTGACCTATTAAAAAGTACAAAAAAATTGATAATAACTATTATAAATTATAACTAACTGTAATTTATAGTTTACTAGAACATGCTTGGCGTGCTTACAGCACATATGGACTTGATCATGACAATTAATATTAACGATATTTTAAATTTAAATATTTAGTTAATTGCAAATGTACACTGGACGTAAATATAGGTATAGATATACACACACATATATATGGGTGATTCTGCCGTAAGTAGCCGACTTTATGCCCAGAGCTCATGCTACTACAAGAAACTAAAATTGAATATCCAAATTGTGTGAAGTTGTGTAACAAGTGTTAAACTTTTTTGGAAAAAAATTTCAAGCTCATACATTGACTCCATTAAGAGGTTAATAAGAAAATATAGTCCAAATATCACTTACGTTCCCTGTCCCAATCTTCATTTCGCAATTAAAAGCTTCTACTGGGAAAAAAAGGTTTGTCTGCCATGTCCTTGCACATACATTATCAAGTATGGACATTGTATATTACATTCATGCCATAATAACATTTATTTTTAATCTACAAGCAAAAGTTTTGGACAATTTTCCAAATGTCCCACGATTTGAACAAAAATATCGGTTCTAGCAAAAATTACTTTAGAAACCACACTGTTGCATCTCGTAACTCATTTTAATGATCACTTTTCTAGTCTCACATCATGACATGACAAACGCACAAGCCAAAGCTGTCATAAATTCCAATCTGTTTACATGATACAAATTTTAATTGTTAATTTCCGTGTGTACGAAAATTGTAGTCAATTCCATCCCCAGCGTCCCTGGCTGCAGCACTCTGTTATTTGTACAAGTAAGGATATTTTTTTTGTACCATTCATTGAGGGTATATGTTTTTTTTAGCGGAAAACCGCTTATGTTGAGGTGGCTCTTTCACGAAATGATTATGAACAGAATAACATTAAATCTTAGGAGGTTCGAGAGTATCACTCAAAGGGACGAGGAAAGGAGAGTCCCCTCTGCCCGCGCAGTTTGGATGGTTCCGGTACAACATGATAAAACCTGATATACATTTCTTTTAGTATACCGGACATAAAATTGCGAGGTGTAATATTTTATCAGTAAGTTTTTTGTCTCCCCAATGTATCGGTGTATATGATGTAAAAATATTTACCATGATTCGGAACGAAATATACCTATATGTGGATAACAAGTACACATGGTAATTTACAAAATAGTTGTACATATTATTTTATATAGGTTATTTTCCGATGGTTGCGTATGGCGAACCTTGATGTTTATTTACAATTTTTCGACTTGTTTGTATTACCCGTCCAGAATTGAATATCCCTATTTAATGACGCAAACTTCATGACATAGGTTTTTCTTGATACACTTCTGATAAGTTTCATATACATTTAACTTCGTGTATATTATTTTTTTCCTAGTATTTTGATGTATTCTCGGTATATAAGGTCTTATAAAATATGTCAGGTGCAAATACACATATATATTCTTATAATTTTAGTCTTCAAATGGTGTCATATGATGTTATTATATGATTCTCGTCAAATTTCTACTGGTTTGGTATTCAATGCGAATATGACTGACAATGTCAATATGAAACTTCTTGTCTTAGGGCCCACGGAGCTGAGCTTGCCAAAATATTGTGTAAATATTAAACAAACAACTACAATTGTGAATTTTGATATACACGTTCTTACTTGTGCTTCAATGTAACGGATTTACAAGATATCGATGGATTCCCGCGTGACGTAGGTACATTTATATCAGTTAAACGATTTATATCAGTTTTTCTTCATTCAAATTCAATTTTGCCATAGCTCAGTGGTAACACGTTGGATTCACATACCGGTGGACTCCGGCTCGATTCAAGCTCACGGTAAAATATTTTAAATTTAATTTCTAGGGTGTTAATTAATATAAAGGTATGTAAGTACGTGATAAATAATAATAATTGTCAGACTAAAATTTATAAACTATATTACATTAAACAAATACTTAGTAATTAAGATATGATTTATATTGAGGCTCTTAAGTACGTAAGAAAACATAAGATATATGTAAAGATAGTCTAGTCAAAGGCAAGCTGCGAAAAATAGCACGTTTAATACGTTTTTTATTTTTACAAATGATTATTTTAAATTTCAATAAAGTATTTTTATTTGACTGAAAATATGTTTGAATTTTAAAATAGTGTATTAATCGAATTTCCCAAAAGATTTGAGTTCTAGTCAGACATCTAAACTCATTTTTAAAAAAATATTAAATTTTCAGTCACGTACATTAATTAGCTGACCGTATAATTACAGGTAAAATATTTGAGTATGATCATGCGTGAAACATAATTAGCATTTTATAACATCATATCGTGCGTATCGTAATAATTTAGTGGATCCTGATAAATAATTTGGTAATGTAATCAATCTTATACGATATGATAAAATTTTGTGTCAGCTCTGTACTCTCCCTGAAAAAACATATAAACAATTGTAAGTCGTATGTTTGAATCAGAAAAAATTTATATATTTTACAATACTGTTTAAAACTTGTATGATCCCATAAAGTTGATATAAAATTATCCTGGGATATTCATACGAAAACAATGATCAATATATCAGGTTTTGGTGCAAAGACACACATCTATCCTGATATAATTTTTTTTTATCGTGTTTTATCGGAACCATTCAACAGGCCCTTTACCGCGCACCCCCTCTTGAACCCCACAAACTCAATATTTTTCTTACGTTTAACGTTTGCATTGCTTAAAATGTACTATAACGTGCCTCTAAATTTTGTCATCACTGAATAATTAAACAATAATTAACTCGTAGGTAGATTTTTTTCAATACCTTAGTATTTTTCAAAAAGTTCTGTCCATTAGGGCGAGACAAAGAGGTTACTTTCCACAAAAGCCTATATTAATCACATGATTTTCGTTTGTATAATTCTTTTAGAAATGACTCATAACAAATAAGGTAAATGTCCCTATTATGACCATAAATTTTGGATGCCGCAGTTCATTAATCAACATTTAATTAAATAACGATAGCATATCATAATTTTTGGATTTACCAGAAAGGGGAATTTTCAAAGAAATCATGGTATCATTTGAGAACAAATATCAATTACTGATTATTAATACTAATTTAAACAGTGAGAAGACTAAAATGTACGTATTATAAATGCGAAATTGAGCTTTGTCCGTATATTCCATAATATTATGAAATTATGATAAAAAAAACATCAGGAAAGTTTATAATTACTTTATACATGAATAATAATTTGACAAATAAGTAAAAAATAATAAAGTTAGAAAAATAATACGTTTTTATCATCAAAATTTAAAATTCTTAAATGAATAACACAAAAATACATCACACAGAAAAAAATTTGGTACTTAAACAGCCTAGGTGATTGAACTGTTTGAGTTCAACCATATCTTTGAGATATAACAGTCCTGAGCTCAACTTTATACAGACAGAAGATTGCACTGTATGCGTTTAATACAGCATTGAACGGTGACGCGTCAATCGTTGGCGCCACCTAACTCTGACGGTAGGCTCTCTACAGTTCAGTGGTAGCATTGAACGTTCAGAAGCCAAAGAGAGGGAGCGCACGAGCTCGAGTCATGGGACCATTTCGGCACATTGGAAGGGCTCGGCTTCTTTGTATATATAGGTGTACTTTAAGCATTCAATCTGCTCGAGCCCTTCCAATGTGCCGAAATGGTCCCATGACGGCCATGACTCGAGCTCGTGCGCTCCCCCTCTTTGGCTTCTGAACGTTCAATGCTACCACTGAACTGTAGAGAGCCTACCGTCAGAGTTAGGTGGCGCCAACGATTGACGCGTCACCGTTCAATGCTGTANTTAAAATTTAACATTCTTAAATGAATAACACAAAAAATACATTAAATTCATGGCTTGGACTTAGTATTATATTTCGCAAGGACATAAATTTAATTTAATTAAAAAATAAGTAAGTGGTACAGTTGTACTTAATTTTTTTTTCTTTCTTAATCTTTTTTTTTATTTTGCTTGATTTGATCATTTAGATTTTTTATTTGTTCTGATAACTGTTTTTTCTGTTCTCTTAATTGTTTAGTTTGTAATAATTTCTCTTCTTTTATTTTTTTTCCCCTTTCTTTTTCCAGGCGTGAGTAAAACCATTCATCTGATGTTCCTGCAGATGGTTGTTTTTTCTGGCCCTTGCTTTCTAGTGCTGCTCGTTTTTTTAAGGTAGATATTGATTTGGTAAGAAGATTGTCGAACTAAAACTTTTTGGACGTTCATTAATACCTAATTAAATTAATGAATTTATTAAATCTGCCATTTTTCATGAGTGTGCGTGTGTGTAATGAATAGTATTTATTTTGAGTTGAAAAAAGTAATATTTAGTGGACTGAAAGCTTACCGTTGGAATTATTTAAATTTGTGAAAGTCGGAGTGTTTAACACTGATGGTATGGACTGTTTTCTGTACTCCTCGCTCCACACTCATAATAATTTTGTAAATTTAAAATTTATGGACATTTAACGGGTGATACACTATCTTCTATATTCAAATCATGATCACAATTATTTAAAGGCATGTTATCATTCTTATCCTTTAACATATTATCTAAAATGGAAGAGCTGATAGTTGTATCTATTGCATTTGGATCAATTAAAATTTCTACGACCTGTGTGACTTCTGCAAGATGTTCACTAGAAATGTCGTTACTGTAACTAGACACACTAATATTCGCCTCTTCAGAAATAAATTTATTATCTAAAGGATTTTTAAGAACTGCTGGGCTTGAGACATAAGAACTACCATTTATTTCCACCTTAGGTTAAGGTTCTAATTCATTTGAAAAAGCTTTTACCACTATTTTACCCTTATGATTACTAATATTTTTTACTTCTTTAATCAAAGGTATCGACCTTGGAACCAAGTCTACTAAGAAAAAAAAAATTAAAACGATAGTTTATAATGCAAAATTACTTGACTTCAAATATGAAAAAAAATATCGTAGAATGAGACTTAAATTGTAAATAAATCATTAACAGCAAAAAAATCGTTAATTGATTGTGAATGTGTTGCAAATAAATTGCATGTAAATAGTGTATGAACTGTACATACCATAAAAAATTATGTAAATAATATGGATGTAAATAGTTGTAAATAGTATATGAGTTAAAAAAAATGTAAAAAAAATTAAGTAATATTAAAAACCGATATTAACCATGACTATTTTTCTTGCGAAACCAATAGTTAAATAGGCCTTGCATTTCTAATTCGCCATTCCAAGTTCCAGTAGCTTCACACATTTTGATTTTTTTATCTGCATGTCTTCATCGCTATCTTTCTCTTGGGTCCTTTTTTTTCTTCAAAATACTGTAATTAATGTTATCAGCATTGAAAGGGAACAATCCAGATGCTTTAAAGCCATTAGCCATCGTATTTACTCCTCATTTTATATCATCAAATGTTTTTTTCAAAACAGTTGCAAAATTTTCCTTGCTTAACTTCGATGCTTCATTATCTTGTAACCAAGTAGTAACGGTTTTCTTATAACACACTTTAAATGGTCGAATAAAAGCTATGTCCAACGGCTGCATTGTATGAGTGGCGCTTCGATACAGACATACCAGTTCAATATTTTTCTCTCTACAAAACTAAACCAATGGCGTTGTCATGTGTGATGAGTGACCATCGAAATAGACTATGACGGGAAAAACAATTTTATTTTTGAGCAACCATGGATGGAAAACATTTGTCATGTACTCAAAAAAACTTTTTGCTGTCATCCATCCAGACTCTGAGATTCCCACTCCCCAAACCCTTGAAATTTTTCTACTACTCTTCGTGGTACCTCTTTTTTATACTTGTACATGATCATGGGTGGCCCTCGTACACCGTTGGCACTATACATAAGTAGAACGGTTAAGCACTCTTTTTCACCGCAATCAATCACTTTATGCACTGCTCGAGCTCCCTTCTCAGTCAAAAAATTTTGGGACGGAGGGCTTAATTGTACAGAGTTTTCGTCACAGTTGAAGACACGTGAGCCATCAATGTCAAGTAAATTCTTATCTCCTAGATAAGTACCTACTTCTTGATACCATTGTCGAAGATTGGTCTCATTAACTAAACTTCTGGCCACGCTTAAATTCTTGTTCTTATGGCAATTTCAGGGTTGCGCTTCAAAAATGCTTCATACCAGTGTCGTCCTGGCCTGTCATCTGTAAAGGGTGTTTCTAAATGCACAGATTTAACATAAAATTGTATAGCATCTAGAAGCTGATCTTTAGTCACTGGCATTCTCATTTTTGCTCTTACTAATATCCAATCTATGATTTCTTTTTCATCTTCAGCAGATAAAATTTTTGGTGGTTCAGTTTTGCCCCCTACTTTGTGAGGATTCTGCAATTCTGAAGATTGTTGTTACTGGTACTTTAAGCTCCAGGGCAACTTTTTGCATAGACTTGCCTAACTGCACAGCTTCCTCTAACGTTTCTGTACTATATCTTTTTCTTCTTACTTTTGGCTTCATCTGTATTTTTCGTTTGTTTACATCCTTTTTTTCTCCTTTTTTTCAGAATCATCTTTCTTCTTCCTGTTTCCCTTCATTCTTGTCTGTACCTCGTTTCCCTTCATTCTTGTCTGTACCTCGATTCCCTTCTTTGTTTTCATATTTTAAAAACTTACAATTCAAATATCTGCAATGAGTCATAAAATGAAAAATAAAAATGGTTGAATTGAAGCTTGTTTACATATTTAAGCAATATTTTAAGGTTATAAACTTGTGCAAATGAAAATTTGTACAATACTGAATTATAAAGAAATTACTTTTGCAACAAAAGACCCAAATTTAGACTTGATTTGGAGTGGAAGAGAAGTACACTGGTTTATTAGCAGTAATCAATCAACATTAGGTAGCAACTTGAATTAATTAAATGTACAACTCATGTATAGCTATTACATTGCGAACATTTCATAAATACGTACAACAGCAGTGATAACGTTGCCGTATTTATGAAACTTAATATCTGATGTTTCATAAATACGGCATTCCACACAAAGTATTGTACGTATTTTTGAAATATTTTTATTTAATAATTTAAGTTTATTTATTGATAAAAAAAATCATCAATCCATCAAATACTTGTTCCGCGGACTCCAAAGATCACTGTGACACATTTTTACTAGCATTTTAAAAAAAGAGAATGATGTAGTCAATCAAAAATAAAGTTTTTGAAAGACAGGCACTTTTAATACAAATCAAGTCATTACAACGATATGAGATGCTGCATAGAAATATTCAATTTTTAGTAATTTTTAAACGTTATTGTTGAAAATTTTATGCTATCAGAAGTGTTATGTAGTATACTTATTATTCATTTGAATGCATTGTTGAATGCATTTGAATGTATTATTAAAGAAATAAATGTAAAATTTCATAATACGGACACGTTTCACCAATAGGAGCATTTACCTTATACAAAAAATTTATAAAAGTTCTACGTATTCTAGATTATCAAGAAAACTATATTATTGTTATCTCTGCATTTTATTGTTACTCCCGAACCTCCTTAACGAATCATTCATTAAGGTACAATACACTATCCCTTAAAATTTTTTAGTAGGCTGATTGATACATGAAAAGTAAATTCTCAACATGGGCTCTTACGGCAACTAAGCATTTTTTAAATTAAAAGTTATAGCCTAGTTATATATTTACTAAACATAATTAAGTAAAAAACTGACACAATAAAACTTACGCAATACTAAACATACTGTCATCTCGAATATATGTGTTTATGGACATGATCAAAAGATATTAAAATAAACACAGGCATACATTTTCGTGATCTATGTTAAAAGCATATATAAACAAGCATCAACTGCTGGTGTTTTGAGGTTAAGCATAAATTTTACATAATTATTCCTACGAACTTTTATATCGGATATCAGTACTCAATTTGACTTCATAAACAATTCGTACAAACAATCGTTTCCGAATTCAGCAGTATTAATAAGTATCAATTTGATGGTCGCTGAGAGTCACGAAAGAACCACCTTACGTCTACGAACTGCAATAGTACACCAAAGCTCGAAATGTCTCTTCCGTACTCCAAATGGTAAAAGTGTCTCTTTTTCTAGTTTTTGTACATCACAACTTTACGAAACTGTGTCTCCAGTAATGTTCAGGTAAAACATGAGACACGTGTCTCGGCATTTAGTCTTTTTTTGGTAAAATACATCGATGAAGATCGATGAACATCGATTCTACTTCCAATACTAGTAGCGAAGGAGTACACTGTTTCAGGTAATCAAAAATAAGCTCGAATGACTGCTAAAACAAAGCTCTATTAATTAAAAAAAAATTTTTTTATTTGGTGCCACCAATAAAAATCTCATTTTTAGCGATGTTCGTCGCTTCTCTTAAAACAACTATCACTTTCGAACACAGTCAGTTGATGTCATAAAAATTTTTTCCATCAACAGGGTTTGACCCTACTTGTGATTTAATTTGAGCTTGAATACTTTAACTATACAAACAGCTTTGCTATATACATCAGAAGCAGACATATTTTTTTTGAAAATAGGCTAAAATTGACTTATACAAAATACCGTATGTCTTTTGACCCAAAAACTTTGTAGTATAGAATCACTTTGGATGATTGATGTAAATGGTATTTGAAGCCCACCTGATACACATCTGAAGCACACATATTTTTTTTCGAAAATGGGCTAAAATTGACTTATACAAAATACTATATGTCTTTTGACCCAAAAACTTTGTAGTAGAATTACTTTGGATATTGGTTATTAGTGTAATTGGTTATTAATAATTGATGTAAATGGTATTTGAAGTCCACCTGATAAATCTCACCTGAGATCTCAGGTGACTATTATCTCATGAAAAAACTCAACTGAGATCTCAGCTGACATCTCAGCTGAGATTTATTAAAAAACATTTATGCTAAAAAACAAAAATAAAAATTGATTTTACGGTATTGAAAGTTGCGCTGTTGATGTTGAAATTAGGAAGATACATAAAAAAGCACATGTGTCAAGGTGTTCTATGTATATTTAAAAAAAATGAAATTAACTTCTTTTATTCTCAGGTGCTTTTTTAGATGAAATATCAGATGAGATCTCATCCGAGACTTAGAGAAATTTATTTCATTTTTAAAGAGTAGACATAAAATACCTCTATAAAGGTGAGATCTCAGGTGGGAGTACAACCACGATAAATAATAACTTTTTCAACCAACTTTTTTTTTAACCATTCTTCAAGGCATTTGGAGCCACTTACGGCAGAATCACCTATATATTCTCGGACAGGTCGTATTTAGTGACCCTGAAATAATTAATTTGACACTGTAGGCTTTTTTGCAAGGTTAAGGTTAAATAAAAGTTCATAGCCTTACTATAAGGGGTACTCTTAGTCTCCAATCGGCCTGTCCGAAAATATTGTACAAATAAAAATGTTTAAGGTGTACAAGAATAACAGCGTGTTTGTAATAATAAAGTTAATGAAACTAATGACCCATTGCAGCAAGTTTTCCAATTTCTACACATATCTTGACTACCTAATATAGATATCAAATGGCTTCTGGGAAATAAAAGGGTTTGCAGAATGTTTAAAAGAATTAGGCCAAAGCAAACTAAATGTCACTATGTATGTCAAAATCATTCTAATCCTTATTTATTGTTTAGCGTTACTGAGTGACTTTTTTAATATATCTGAACTGACAAAGTTTTGGAATCAAAATCTGCCGTAAAAAGAAGCAATATTTAATATGGCCTACTGAATTACAAAAAACCAAATTGTTTTTTTAAGGGCTGGATCAAATGATACAACTGTATATGAAATTCTATTGAGCTTATATATCTTGCGTAACTATACCATTAAAATAAAAGTTACTAGCGCGTGTAATAAGAGATGTCTCGATTGATTTTAGCTTTTAATTACGTTTTGACAAAAGCTATTATTAGCTACATAATAAATTATAAAACATAGTCCTTGAAGACTTATTAAGAAACGTTATTGAAGACATATTTTAATACGTGTTAACATAAGATCGGGTAAGGTGTAACTTGAAAACACGCGCTGCAACTTTTCAGCGTCAGTTCCCAATGAATTATCCTAATAAGTTTAGGCTTTAATTATATTTCTCAAAGTACTCGCTTTCTGCCTTTCTCATAATTTTGTGTAAAATAAAACTGTTAGTTCAACATCAATGCAGAATCAATGATGTTATTTACGACTGACTTCAGCGTTGACGTTTTTGGTAAGGATATGCATGTTACGGCAATGATAAATACTTTTCGTTGTTGCATTATTTGAAGACCTAACATTGCATTTTCTTTGCATCATAAAAAATACATACTGTTTACCCTGACTGGAATACTTTTCATTCTTGCATCACTTATAAGTAGGAATGGTTTTATCACAAAATCTTCAGTATTCTACAGTAAATTTGTCAGAAATTGTCAAAAACTTAAAATAATTGTAGAAAACGTAGAAAATAAGATAAAATGTTCTGTAAACCTAAAAATAATGTACAAATGAACGTGTATCTTCTCTTTAAACTGTGTTTATAATTATAAGTTCATATATCATATTATATGTTATAATTGATACGAATTAGCATTTCCGATTGCAGTAAATTACGAGTCATAATATATTATACTGTAAACTGCCGAGAAATTAAAATATACTCAAACCAAATAACTTAATCAAAAACTATAACTCCAATAAATAAGTAAAAAAGTTATAAATAACTAAAGTGCCAATCACCAGGTAACTCGGCGCACTGACTCACCACTTTATAAATTGATAAACAACAATAAATAATATTAGTGCCAATTACCAAGTGACTCGGAGCACTTGCTGGCCAGTGCCACTCACCATGTAACCCGGGAAATTTGACAGTTCATGTAATAATTATTAAAGTATTAACAACATCAGCGCTGATTACCAGGTAACTGGGGGCGCTTACTAGCCACTTGAATAATAAGTAAAACATTATTTAACAGCATCAGTGGCAATCACCAAGTAACTCAGAGCGCTGACTCGCCATTGAAATAATTAATAAAAAAATAGTACATAACTCAAGCGCTAATTGCCAGGCAACCAGGGGCGCCTACTTGCCACTTAATAAATTAATAAAATAAAAAATAATATAAGCACCAATTACCAGCTAATCCAGGGCGCCTACTAGCCACTTTATAAGTTAATAAATAAACAATGAATAATACAAGCACCACTTACCATGTAACTTGGGACATTTACTGGTTAATAACGCAAATGTCAATCACCAGGCAACCCAGGGTGCTTACTAGCCATTTAATTAATCAGTTAAGCATCCGATTAACAACACAAGCACCGATCATCATGTAACCTGGAGCACTAACTGGCATCTAGATTATTTAGTAAGGTAAAAGTACCACCTAGGAACGGTTTTTTGAGCACGTAAGAAAGAACGTTGAGTTGAAAATATATTTCAATTTTTTCATATAAACAAATGACCTACATGGATAGCTAAAGTCTCAAAGTAACTGTTACAATTCATAAACTTGCAGTTCTATTGAAAAAAAAATATTAATAAAAAACGAATATTACAATATGTACGTCGGTTAGAACACCTTTTTCGTGCTTGTCCCCCTTATGAAACACGATATGTCCGTCACTTGAAACACATAATAAATAGTTAATTTTCATATTATAATGAATAAGTAAATGATAATAAATATATATGATCAAAGAAAAAAAAGTATTAAAGAACTTTTATTTTTAATTTACAAAAATTTTATTCAATATTTTATTTTAA
>NW_019379981.1:67543-114132 GCF_000648655.2 Copidosoma floridanum
AAAGAGTAAGTACATATAAATAATATAGTAAATGATGTTTTTCTTCTTTTATTTTTTTTTTAATTTCATTTATCTGATCTTGGAGTATTTTTTTCTTGATTGCTCTAGCTTTTTTTTCTTCCTGTAACCGTTTCTTTTTAGCTATTTTTTCTTCTTCAGCTTTTTTTTCTTGTTCTTTTTGTATTTGAAGTTTGTACCACTTATCCATAACTGCTGCTAACTTTTTTTCTTTGTTATTTTTTTCTAACCTTGATCGCTTGCTTTTCGGTAAATATTCAAAGGGCATCTTAAAAGTTTGTAATAACGCATTTGTTTTCATTGATTTTATTTTCCTTCTCTACTGTATTATTAAGTGTTTCATTAGAGGATACCTGATTACTACTTAGCTGAGTATTTTTATTTGAACACAATTCATTGTTTGTTGAAGCATGTAAATTTGAAGAAAATGAAAAATCGCTTTGAGTTTGAAGAGGTGTGGGTACAGGATTTTTTAGAATAGCTGTGGATTTTTGATTATCAAATTCTTGAAGTGTATGGGATCTGTCAGATTAAACGTTAATCGCCTGTGCTTGACTCAAGCTGAAACCTACCACATAGTTATTAGCATTTAGTAACGGATTATCACACAAACTTCCATGGTTAATGTCCTCTTGAAAAGTTGATAAAGTGTCTCCTGGGAACGGTGGCTTTGAAACAGTTTCTTTTTATCGATTTTGTACGCATGCTAGTTCATAAGAATTTTTTTCGTTTTGAGGAACGTCAATGGGAAGGATAAGATTGTTAGCAACTATACTTGTTGTTTCTGACAAACTATCTTCAGGTACACCAATAACAATTTCTTGACCAATGAAATTATCTATCTCACAGTCTTGAGGAAGGGATGCTAAAGGAATTGGATTCTCACCAACTATTGTTGTTAATTCTGCCATAGCATCATCACTTACATCTATAATAACTTCTTGACTAGTTAGAGTGTTTTTGAGACACACTGTAGGCTTACATTCGATTTGACTTTGTTTCGTTGTAATTATACTCTTAATTATAGGCTTACCATTAGTTGTACTTGGATTATTATTAAAAAAAAAAAAAACAAAACATAAATAAACATTTTTTGATTTTTTATAGTATTTAAAAAAAAATAAAAGTCAACAAATAATTAAAGTGCAGTGTAAATCTTAATACACGATTAAAAATTAAAAGAAAATAGGTAAAAAATTTCGTATCAAAATAAATCATTGAGTTGTACACTTAATTGGTAGCAGTGTTTAAAATTAATATTTTGTACGAGAAAAAAAGTGATTAACAAAACATTATTCACTTAACGAAATACGCACCACAGCTTTGTTGCTTTATTTTTAACCAGTGGTTGAAAAGACCTGGATTTTCAATGTCGTGATCCCAAAATCCTTGCTTTTCTGCTTCTTTAAAAAGTTCAAGTAATTCGGTCGATAAGTTGGTTTCATATACAATTAAAACATCTGTAGTAGTGACGTTCATTTTATTTTTCTGCTCTGGAGGAAGTGCTTCGACACTGACAACATTTTCATGTTTATTTTTTTTTTCTTTTTTTTTTAAACATTAAATTCAACCTCATCTGGATTAAAAAAACACAGGCCACTGCTTCTGAATCCACTTATTTTTGCTGTTTTTTCCTCTCCAAAATAATTCAAGGCATCCATCAAAACAGATCTAATGTGTTCCTGTTTCATACGAGAGATTTTGTTTTTTTCTTTCCACGCTGGAACGGTTTTGTGCCAAACATTTTTAAAAGGATAAAAAAACGAGATATCCGAAGGTTGAATAATGTGCATAGAATTTGGATATAAAACTACCAACTCAATTTTTTTTTTTTACAAAACTTGATTAACAGTATGTTGTAATGGGACGAGTGCCCATCCAAATAGAGTACAACAGGAAATTGTACATTATTTTCAACTAACCATGGATAATATGCATTTGTCACATACTCATAGAAAGATTCTGCGGTCATCCATCCGTTGTCTGAGATTCTTATACTTAATTCAGATGGAAAATTTTTTATTATTTTATCAGGAACTTCATCTTTGTACTTGAAAATCACCATAGGTGGGACTCTTGCTCCATTCGCGCTATACATAAATAAAACTGTTGCACTCTCTTTTTCGTTACCATTAACTACTTTATGTACAGTACGAGACCCTTTCTTAGCCAACACTTTTTCTGGTTTTGGCAACAACTGCAAATTAGTTTCGTCACAGTTGAACACACAAGAACCATCTATTTCTATTAAATTTTTTTTTTCCAAGTTTTGCTGTGTGACGTCAAACTAGTTAATCAAATCTTCTTGTGTTACTGTTGCACGACTAAGAGTTAAATGTTGAGCTGTTCTTATAGCTACTAGTCTGGGTGTCTTTTTTTGAAGGCCTCGTACCAATGCCTGCCAGGTCTTTCGTTTGTAAATGGAGTTGTTCTTTTGAGCTTTGCTATATAATTTTGCACATTGTCCAAGAGATCTGATTTAGTGGCTGAGTATCCAGATTCTGCTCTGAATTCGATCCATTTAACAATCTCTTTCTCTTCCTCAACTGATAAAATTGTTGGTGGTGGAGCTTGTAACGGTCTGTCTGGATTTTTAACGGCTCGATAAAGAGATGTAACATGGATCTTGTGTTTTCTACCGGCTGCCCTCAAAGAGGACCCCTTATTTAAATCAATAATAGCCTGTTTTATTGTTTCAGAATCATAAGTCAACTTCTTTTGACGTTTCACGTATACATTCTTTTTTTTAACTTTCTTAGCATTTTTTTTATTCGTTTTTTTGTTTGGCCTCTCCTTTGAATCCTATTTTTTTCACCTTTTTTAAATTATAAATTCATAGTGTGAACCTTTAAGTAATAAGTATCATAATAAATAAGTATTCAAGTAAATACAGATCAACTTTTACAAATAAAGTACTAAGTACGTATGATGTGCAAAAAATTTGTAGGTTATGATAATGTTTACACAAAAAAATAGAGCATACCTCACTTATTACAGAATCAACTTGACAAACAGAAAAAGTTAATTTTATTGTTTTAGACACTTATGTACTTGTGTTTCTAGAGACGGATGGACTAAGTGAAAAAGGGACTTACGTTTAGAACAGCTCCTTTCTTACTGTTTGTAGGGGAGACGTTAAAAAAAAAAAGTGTACGTTACGTAAAGCAGTCATTTAATAATAATAAAAAAAAATTATTACTATTATAGATTAAAAAACTTAAATAATAATGTATCTGCTTTGTATATAATAAGGATTTATAGTGTAAAATTTTTTAATAACTTATAATTCTTTGAAAGTATAAGTTACAAAATTTGTTCATTTTACACGAATTAGAGTTAATTTATACTGCTTCAAGGGGGTTCGTATTTCAATTTTTTTTTAAAAAGATTTTTTCTTATTATTTAAATTCATAAAATATATTTAAAACAAATTATTCTCTTATACATTATAAGGAATATTGTAAAGTTGTTCTTATTACAAATATTTTATTCTATACGATAAAATATAACTATGTTTCACATGACGGACACATTCGTGTCAAGTGTTTCTAGGTAGTACCTTTACCTTAAAGGATTAATTAACAGCATTAGTGGCAATCACGGGGTCACCTAAGTCGTTTACTAAGCGCTTTTAAAAAATCAATAATAGAATAATAAATAACAGAGCTGATAACCAAGTTATCTGGGGCACTTTCTGGACTCTTGATTAATCAATTTAACTTTGTCTGATGATTCGCGCTTATTTTGTAAATCATACATTATCTTTTTATTCAATTATTAACTTGCTAGTAAATGCCTTAAGTTAACCAATGATTAGCGCTTTTTTCATTACTTGTTCTTTATTAATATGGTAAGTGGCTGGTAGGGATTAACGGACTCGATACCAGGCGTCAGGTAGGGATTGCCGACCTTATTGGCAAGGAGTGATCCTTGAAACATGTGGCTTCTCCAAAGATTGTTATTAGCCTGGATCCAAAGCTTCGGCAGAGAGCACTGGCTTCACCGACAAGGTGGAGTGGACGTCCTGAAATATGGAGTCGTCACCGGGAAAAGGCTACACAGTGGCAAATGGACACGATGCACCATTGGTGCGAAGAGTGTCAGTAGCTTAACTGGTAAGGTGTTTCACCGGATATACTCACACTGTGCCCATGGTATAATAGGTGCGATATCAATTAAAGGAATAGTAAATGGGTACGGCAAAACACTCCCACACATAGGTGGTGAGTGAGTGGTCCCGATGACTAGGCCATTAAGCTGTCCCGGTAGCTTGGTATAAAAAAAAAAAAAAAAAAAAAAACACGATTAAAAATTAAAAGAAAATAGGTAAAAAAATTTCGTATCAAACAAATCATTGAGTTGTATACTTAATTGGTAGCAGTGTTTAAAATTAATATTTTGTACGAGAAAAAAAGTGATTAACAAAACATTATTCACTTAACGAAATACGCACCACAGCTTTGTTGCTTTATTTTTAACCAGTGGTTGAAAAGACCTGGATTTTCAATGTCGTGATCCCAAAATCCTTGCTTTTCTGCTTCTTTAAAAAGTTCAAGTAATTTGGTCGATAAGTTGGTTTCATATACAGTTAAAACATCTGTAGTAGTGACGTTCATTTTATTTTTCTATTCTGGAGGAAGTGCTTCGACACTGACAACATTTTCATGTTTAGTTATTTTCTTTTTTTTTTTTAACATTAAATTCAACTTCATCTAGATTAAAAAGACACAGGCCACTGCTTCTGAATCCACTTATTTTTGCTGTTTTTTCCTCTCCAAAATAATTCAAGGCATCCATCAAAACAGATCTAATGTGTTCCTGTTTCATACGAGAGATTTCGTTATTTTTCTTTCAACGCTAGAACGGTTTTGAGCCAAAAATTCTTAAAAGGATGAAAAAACGAGATGTCCAAAGGTTGAATAATGTGCGTAGAATTTGGATACAAAACTACCAACTCAATTTTTTTTTTTTACAAAACTTGATTAACAGTATGTTGTAATGGGACGAGTGCCCATCCAAATAGAGTACAACAGGAAATTGTACATTATTTTCAACTAACCATGGATAATACACATTTGTCACATACTCATAGAAAGATTCTGCGGTCATCCATCCGTTGTCTGAGATTCCTAGACATAATTCAGATGGAAAAATTTTTATTATTGTATCAGGAACTTCATCTTTGTACTTGAAAATCACCATAGGTGGGACTCTTGCTCCATTCGCGCTATACATAAATAAAACTGTTGCTCTCTCTTTTTTGTTAGCATTAACTACTTTATATACAGTACGAGACCCTTTCTTAGTTAACACTTTTTCTGGTTTTNGTGATACGTTTTATTAGTTTGCAATGTAGTCAACACAGACCTCCTCTGACCAATCAGAGAGCTCCATTAGCCCTATACCGGCGTGTTCACACAGTATGTACACACGTTCATACGATACGCTTAGAGGATCAGACCCCAGCTAAAAACTCTAAAAAATACACAGTATCCAATGTATTCCACTGCGTTTTTTAATGAACATGCCTGAGTAAAATATGTACATACTACTCATAATTTTATTAAAAATTTAACCCTTAGAATGGTTGTCTATGTATAAACACATAAATTTCTGATGATAGCAATGCTTAGTAGTCTGCTAGCAGAAGACAAACATATCGTCTAGTTTCACATATTAGCACAGGTATTGCTGCGATCGCTTTTTCAGCTTGTGCACGTAGCGAATACATGAAGTCCGCGAGTCTCGGAGACTAGTAGACTAAGCTCAAAAAGCACGTTGTCGGAAAAATCAAAACATGTGTGCAGTGCATGTTTGATTATATTATATTCAGTACATCAGTCTGACAGATATTAATCACGATCAAAAACCGTTGGAATAATATTTTATACTGACTTTTGATGGAAAATGGATGCTTATAACGCAGTGGTGAGTACTTAAAATGTTATATCTTACGCTTCATGAAAATCATAACAAAAACATAATCTAAACATCAAAATCAGTTTTTCAACTTGTAAATAAACAAATTACACTTTTATCAATAACCTAGTGAATAAACTGTTTGTTTTTCTCAAAATAATTTTTTGTTTTGTTAGTCACTGACTTGCAGATACTGCAATGAAAGTCTTGAGATGGACAGTAGCAATTGGAATCATAGCTGTTTTGAAGAGTTTGCCAAAAGTGATGAGTATGTTTTTGTTTCTAATAGCAACAATAAAGTGTTTGTAAGTAAGGCTTACATACTTTGTCATATAGTACTCATGATTGTGTGCTTATTTATTCTAAATACTTTTGACATCCATTTCAGCTTTAACATCGAACCTGATGCCTTCCGATTGTAAAGCATCTCAATTAAATGTAGATAGTTATCATGATCTGACTCCAAATAAGAATTTGAGCCTAACAGATCAAGATTCCCTTGATAAGTCGTTGATTCTGGCTGTTAAAAAGAGACCTCTACTGTGGGATAGTAAAGATGTTCCAGTTACAGAAAGAACAAATTTAAAAAAAAGTATTCATTGGCTGTCAGTGTGCAAAGAGATATCGTCCACTGATGTTAAAGAAGTAAAATCACGATTGGAGTATTTGAGAAGTAGGTATAGAAAAACAAGAAAACAAGTACTTGCTTACAAGCCAAGCGGATCAGCTGCTTCAGGCAAGAAGAGCCCATCTAAATCATTTAAGTTCTACCATCACCTGCCGTTTTTGGAGGACTCTTCAGATCCTGTTTCGTAAGTACTTTAGAAGACTTAACGTGTGAGTGTAATAATTTCACTTATTAATATTCTATTTATCTGAAATGTAGTACGATTACATCAATCACTAATTAAAAGGCTGATGAAAACAACAGTAATGCAGCGAATAATAACGCAAGCCCTGAATCGTCAACTACGTCAGTTTTATCAAAAGCAGTCTCGAAAACGTACGGAATCACACTCATGATTAAAACATTTTTTTGGTATATTTACGTACAATAATACTTGTGATTGTGACAGGTCAAAAGGCTGATGTAAGTAACTTTGACGCAGAAATCTTGGCTTGTCTGAAAAATGATAAGCCATTGGATAGTGTTGATGGATTTTTAATTCAAGTTGGTGACATTATTCGCCAAATTCCCGAAGAATCAAGATTAAAAGTGCAGATCAAAGCTCTAATCTTTTTGAATGAGAAAAAAAAGTCATTAATTTCATAAGTGGTTGCATCTAAAATTTAGGTTTACATTGAACGATGTACAACTGAGGTGAAGAGAGAGTGCATCACTCGTGTGCACCTTAGATTTTGGTTATTGATTCACGTTTGAAGTATTATGCAGAGCCAACACAAGTACCTGTGCTTTTATCAATATAATTATCTACATGAACCATTGCCTTATGTATAAGGCATTTCTTCCTAGAGATCCAACAATTTCATGTTAATAAGTTAACAAACGCTAATTCATGTGTAAACGCTACGTGCATTAAACAAAAAAAACAAAAAAAAAAGATTAATTGGGACTAATCATAACATATAAGATTGCGTTACACAGATTGTATTCACTTGCTTTAGACAATGGCTGTATGTAATTTTCTGTCAAGAGTAATGTATTAAGTTTAATAATAGTGACTGTACTTAATTTATATCTTAAATGTTATTTAATATACGACAAAAATTTAAGAAGTTTGTGATACTGAGTTACAAAAGTAATGTGTTCTACGTGTATTGTACTAAGTTTATAAATAAATTAATAAATTATAAATTATGGCAAATGATTTAATGATTTCATTCATTTTTATGACTAGTTATACAGCCTTTGTAATTTTTTGTGATACTCTTTATATAATTGATTATATGTCGAACATTCATACAATACTGTTTAAAAATCGTTGTTTAGAGCCTTACTCCACTGAAATGGAACTGCTCCATCAGTCATGAAAAAAGCTGCAAAGCTGTCTCTTATGGTTTTTGCTGATATTTTTTTAGCTCTCTTACTACATGCTAATGTAACACTGCTATGAATCAAAGTCTCACATTATAGAGAAGCTTGCTGGTCACAATCATTTTGTTCTTGAGGTATATGCATTAATAAAAAATTTTGTAAACAAACCCAGTAGCCCTATACCGGCGTGTTCACACAGTATGTATACACGTTCATACGATACGCTTAGAGGATCAGGCCCCAGCTAAAAACTCTAAGAAATACACAGTATCCAATGTATTCCACTGCGTTTTTTAATGAACATGCCTGAGTAAAATATGTACATACTACTCATAATTTTATTAAAAATTTAACCCTTAGAATGGTTGTCGATGTATAAACACATAACTTTCTGATGATAGTAATGCTTAGCAGTCNGTTCATAATCATTTTGCCTGTGGTACTATTCTGAAAAACTCCACCATCACTCTGTCGCCTAGCTGCTCCAATATTAACAAGGATGAATTTTTTGTAAGCATCAACAGCCTGCAGATGTATACTATGATGCCCCTTACAATCTTAGAAGTAAAAGCAGCTATTTGGAGGAGCCTAAATTAAGTATGAATAAATATATATTTTTTTAAACACATCTCTACTGAGGAACTTGATTTTATCATCAAATTATACAGTTATCTTCATTGTTATTAGCTTACTATCTATACAGCTCAAGCAGTTTGGAAAATTCCATTCTGATGAGAATCCTTTTGCTATATTTTGCCATACACTTCCAGTAAAGTGACATTCGAAAACGATTGGTTTCAAACTATTCCACAGCTCCCTACAAGTTTCTTCAATAACTTTTGATGTCGTGCTTGGATGCACTCTGAACATCAAAGACAAAGTTTTAATATTGTTACCTGTTGTAAGAAACCGCTGAGTTAATTGCAGACGTATTGTGGCAAATATTAGAAGGCGTATAACAACTTTTTTCGTAATTCTTGGGCCTACTATTGATAAAAGTTCATCAAATACTTCTGGCATAATTCTGAAGAAGTTGTAAAAACCTTCTTGATCATGTAGTCTTAAAGTGACAATTAAATTGTTACTTATTCCTTGAGCTATCCTGTAAACTTCTTTGTACACCTCAGACACCCACACTCGTTTTACTTTTTGTTGATTTTTTTCATTGTTTAATAAAGCGCGATATATGACAAAAAGTTTTTTAATTTTTTTTTAATGAAATTTTCTCATAAGTTGTACTATTTTTTATTAAAACTAATAAGATATTTTTTAGGTTAAAAGATGTAAGTGGCATGGTTATTGCGTTTATTTAAGAAAATAACTGATTTAGTTCATTTCAAACTCAATTTCTTAAAGAACTTATATTAGGAACATTCACAAGTATCAAATCACAATTTACCGCCAACGTGCTTTTATGAGCTTAGTCTGCCAGTCTCTCTCGCGGACTCTATGTATACGCACCCCAATTCACTGCAATCAGACACGACGGGAACTCTGATACGAATCGTTAAGTACGTCAACATTTTTAAGGTATAAAGAAAAATTAATTGAGAAAGATAAGGATAAAATTCTTGTAAAGCCCGTAAAATTCTATTTAACAACGAAACTACGCATTTTACACTTGCTTACGAAGTTTACAGTAGACTGGAATTTACGGTTCATATAAAATGAAGTTATGTAAAGTGTCGGAAAATTAATGTCGATTACTATGTAGCTAGCGAGTTGGTAACTAAGACAACTTATCAAGCTCAACTCAGAGGATGCTAAAAGTAAGAACCTTTAACCAATGGCATTCCCATACATAGTTATCCTGCAGCCTTACCAGCAGACTTTCCTGCAGACATCCTGCAGACTTTTCAACATGCATATTACCAAAAAATCTTGCAGACTGAGCTGGGTACATATCTAATTTACTGAAGGTATATCATTAACATTCTTTTTATCATCCAAATGATAACACTAAAACTGAGGAGTTTAAGTATTTCCAAAAAAATTTTGAAAAACTGCGAATTAAAAAAAAAAATTTTTCGACAAATTGGTAATAAATACTTTAACCCTCCAGTTGCCGGGTTATCATACGTATGATAACATCCAATGTGGCAGACATACCTTTAATAAATTAAATCTGAACACAATTTTTCTTCTTGAAAATTTAAGACAGCCCAGACTGCAAGAATGGCTGCATCTGAGCCTGCAGGATTTTTGAGCAATATACGTGCATGCAAGTCTGCAGGAAATTCTGCAAATAAATCTGCACGTAGAAGATTGTAAGATAATTTGGTACGGGTTTTAGCATTAGAATGAAAAGTATATGCAGTGCCATGTATGAAAGAGACATATACAGATTTACTTCCTATTGACAATTTGTTAGTCCTATATCAATATCCGTTCTCATCCTTACATGATTTCTAGGTTTCTTTACATTACCAACTATGGTTTTTATTCTTGCATTCTTGCATCATTAGAAAGTGCATGTTAACTTTATATTCCTGAATTATTGATAAGTACAAGTATAAAAATGTTTTTCATCCTTGCATCATTAGCTTTTTATCTAATAAGTAGGTGTACTGTCACAGCTTTCGATTTGAGATTGCACTTTAAACAGCCCATCAGATGGATTACTGTATGCGTTCAATGGGTGTTTGTACTTTCTTTAGCCAGATCCTTGTACTCAGTACAAGTTTTTTTTTCCGCGTAACAGAGCGCAAAACCTGCTTTTCTATTTGATTAGTGTGGTACAAGGTGAAACATCCTTAAATGATCGAATAAGTTGTAAAGAATTGATATACTGTTAACGCTGTTATCATTTATAAAATAAAAAATTTAATAACACAGGGCACTATTATTATACATCGATGTATATTTTAATGAATGATGTAGATAACTAGTTTTAAAATAATAAAGTTTAAGATATAAAAATAATAAAACTATTTAAAATGTTGGTTAGAAGTATTAAAAATAGAGTCCAAGGTCAAGGTAGCCAAAATTTCGCGTACAAGAAATACGTTTTCACGCATGTAAAAACCCCACTCCGCTGATGCTCCCCTAACCTTCGCAAAAGGACTTTATGAATGTTTGCGTATGTTGAGGTGGTTTGCCAGCGGATTTGTTTACAGCAGTGATGTCAGTTCGCTAAAAAAAAGTCGCCCAGCATGTGAAAAAGTCGCCAAAGTCGCCGCTGTCAAATCATGAAATCGCCTAAGTAGTTGCCCAATCAGCGACAAGTAAATGTATCTACTCAATGACGTTAGTATTTAAATCCTCTTATCGATAAACCAAAGCTTTAAAACCGTATCAATATTATTGTTTATTTATAAACCATTAATGCTATTTTTAAAAATTTATTTCATAGAAACTCTTGATATTTAAAAATTAGATTTAGCTGAATCTGATGAATAGTACAATCGAAATTTTAAAAACTACAATGGTCTCAAGAAATTCTAAATTATTGCATGTTACAATTCAAAAATTATTTTTAGGAAGTAAATATTTTTTTGGATACATTACTCTTTATTATACAAACGCATTGTTCTTTATTATAAAGAAATGTATAGTTTTACTCTTTCAGTCAAGAAACGGGAAGTTGTGTTATTCTTTTTCCATCCACGAATAAAAAGTTTCGGATTTTACGATAAGCAAAGTTGAGTTCGAATTTAATTATGTCACCTTCTGAACATCAAAAAGCTCCTTTTATGTACCACTTTTGTACGTAATGTATGTGATGTAACTGTCAATCTTGAACGCGATCACGCTTATTAAAGGTTAAAATTAGACCCTAGAATGTAATTATCCACATTTCAATCTATATAGAAATATACACATATAAAATATAAAAAGCTATATTTTTTTGTAAACTTTTGCTTCTGTAAGCAGGACTTCAGTATAAAGGGCATAATAATTTCTCTCCATCTACTAGATACTTGCGATGGTTAGGTTAATTAATATATAGGTGTACGGAAAAATATCGTCCGATTCCGACACATGGAGCAGAATGCTTTAAAGCTGCAGCGTTAGTCACGTTCCTGCTCCATGTGTCCGCAGTCTACAAGTCGCCCAATTAGTGACTAGTTGCCAAATCATGGAGTTATGTTGCCAATAGCTTTTCAAAGTCGCTCAATCGGCGACAAGTCGCCCAAACTGACATCACTGGTTTACAGTAGTTACAACTCGATATACTCGTACACATACATTACATCAAGGCCTTGCTCTCTCGTTGTGCGCATGTGCAAAAAATGTAACGTATGCTATGCGTTATAACTATATTAGTGAAAACTCACCTCCGAAGCTGAGCACGGGGAAACTTAATAAACAGACAATATCTGAGACAGTGAGAGTTAATACAGTTATATTTATGTGGTTTCAGTGAAAATCCATAACGTTCCAACGCTCGACTGGCCTGTAAGTATGATTTTCATACGCAAAATTTTCCACGCTAAGTGGGTCTAAAATTTTGAGTGTAGGTACATTGGGACTACAATAACAACTTCTCACAATTTCATACAGTTCGTAAGACATTTGGGTTTACTGGCAAACCACCTTAAAAGGATGTTTGGATAACTTTTCACGTGAGCGAAAATTTTTAGGCGTTTAAGTTTTTTATATGTTGATACACAAAATTAGTTATTTATGTGCAAAAACTTTCGCATACAAAACAAACAGAAGTATCACTGTAGCAAAAACTCTAAAATACTAAAGAAAAATATTGTCGTATAGCCGAGACATAGACAATTTGAAACACCGTCTTGGTAAACAGGTAGTTGTTGATAAAACGTTAAAAGAATTGCATAATTTAGAAAAAGTCAGTTTTTTAATCACATCTCAAAAACGATAGATCTTTTTTTTAAATATTAGATCTAAAAAATGAAGCTGGTAAAAAGACCTACCAAACGCATGAAAAATTTTTTAAATCGGATAAATTGTACATCTGTAAAGTCAGACAAACCCTCAAAATAGGTCAGTTTTTTTAAGTGTTCATAACTTATAACTATTTATTTAAATGTTGTCATACTAAGCGTCAACCGTGTGTCTTTATAGTGCTAATCAACTCTTCAAATTTATGTTTGACCGCCATAATAGTTTTCGCAAAATGTCAATTATTTATTAAAAAAGCCTTTTGCTCATAGACTGTCATTTCTTTTTTGTAGGCATCTTAGAATGATTATTCAAACGGAATTGTCTTCTTCAAGAGTTATATTATCAAGTATATTTTGCAACTTATCCATTTTTGCAGATTAAATTGTTTTAAAATGCCTTTGAAAAACAGGTACGTTAGAACGTTGGAATAACTTACTCATTTTTTATCGTACAGCTTCGTGACAAGGTTCATCGTAGAGCTACAATTTCTCTACGAATTTGAAAAGAAAAAACGATCAGTTTACTGATATCTAAATGCAACCCTCGTGTATACATGCGTGCGTAACACGATGCATTCTCTTTGTTATCTGCTGCGCAAGCGTAGTGCATGTCAGTTTAAAGTACTGCAGGCACTACCGTGGTTACATGAATCATCATGTATAAAATTATACACTGAAAAAAGTGGTATTAAAAAAAGTATTACAACTATAATAAAAATTACTATATTTTATAGGAAAGCTGAGACGTACTCGTCATATTATAAAAATTACTATGCGACATAGTCAAACCAGATTATATTAAAATTTGCTATTTCGACATAGTAATTTTTACTTTACTCGAAAAGAATTTTTATATTCGAGTAAGAGAAGGAAAAAAGTATCATATATATTGCCCAGTGAATATATATGTGTATCAGAAGATAAATATACACACACACACACATATATATATATATTTAAATGTATATAGATATTTTTTTTATTGCACATAGATATTGATGTATTTTAAAAATATTCTTATTTTAAACAAGATCTGCAGTGACTGGGATTTGAACCTTCATCCTTGAGCTTCCGGGTTAGGCTCCGCAACCACTAGACTACGGGACATCATGTCCACGCGAGCGTGAATAAAGTACATGTAGGAACGTGTACTGTTTATGATACACACAATAAAGTTAAAAAATTGATGGGTTTCGGGTAGACCAAGGTGTTAACAACGGATAATTAGTCGATTCAAAATTAATTGTCAGTACGTATCAATTTTTAACCCTGTTAAATCAAATAATATGTTTCTCTTAATATTTGCATTCGTATAACCTGAAATTTGAAACTCAATAGACGTATATACCAATAGACATCGTACGAAATTACTTTCGAAGTAATTTTTACTATACTGAATAGCAATGCAGTGGAATAAGAAATTTTACTATGTCACATAGCAAATTCTACTTTAGAATGTGGTACGTTTCAAAACAATTACAATGAAATTTACTACGTTGTGTAGTCAAAACTGTACTGTCACAATTTTTACTATGTTAGACATAGTAATTTTTATTATGCCGTAAAATTATTTTTGTAGGGCTACTACGTAGTAAAAATTACTTAAAATACAATAAAAATTATTTTAAACGTAATAATTTTGCGTCATCAGGTGAGTATAGCTCAGTTTTCCTAGAAATATAGTAATTTTTAGCACAGTTATGATAATTTTTTTTATTACTACTTTTCTCAGTGTAATTACTGAATACATCCTTGTCAAATATGGTCGTATAAACTTCTTATTTACTTATCTACCCCTTAAACCAATACTGTTAGTCAAAAGCTGAACAGGATGGTGCGAGAGTGCCTTTTTTCAAGTAATGTACAGCATGATATCACACACGCACTTATGCGTAAGTGTGTTTTTAATTAAATAACCTGCAAAATAAAAATGTAAAAATTAACATCATAGAGATATAAGCATAGTGCTCACATCTCTATGATTAACATAGACTACAGTAGGTTTGCAGAGCCAATGATGCAGGAGAGCAGCTATCATTAAAAGTACTTAAAATTATTAAAAATGGTTAAGTGGGCAAATTAATATAGTTTCAGTTGGATCTAAGACTTGAATATGTTTTGGTGATTCTGCCGTAAGTGTCTCACAATGCCTTGGAGAATGGTTAAAAAAAAAGTTGGTTGAAAAAGTTATCTTTCATCATAATTGTACTTCAAATACCTCTTCATCAAATATCCGAAGTCATTTTACTGCAAAGTTTTTGAGTCAAAAGATGTACGGGATTTTGTATAAGTTAATTTTAGTCCATTTTTGAAAAAAATATGTATTCTTCTAATGTATGTAGCTAAGCTAATTATATAGTTACAGCGTTCAATTTTGTATTAAATCAAAGCTAGGACCAAACTCTATCGATTAAAAAAACTTTTGTTACATTTAGTGCCTCCGTTCGGAAGTTATAGATATTTAAAGAGGAGCGACAAAATTCACTTGAAATGTGATTTCGTAGATTTTTGCCGGAAATTAAAAATTAAAACAAAAAATTCCATAACTTTTGATTGGTAGTATCAAATTCAAACAATTTTTTTTAATTAATAAAGCCTGGTTTCAGCAGTTATTTGAGCCTATTTTAGAGTATTTTAGAGCCTAAAATAGTGTACTCCTTCACTACTAGTGTTATAAGTGGAATCGATGTTCATCAATGTATTTTATTGCAGATAAAATTTCGCAAAGTTCTGATAAACAAAAGCTAGAAAAACAGACACTTTTACCATTGGGGGTACGAAAGTGCCGGGTATGGAAGTGACATTTCGAGCTTTGGAGTACTATTGTGGCTCGTAGACTTAACACAAACGGGTTTCTGCTAACAAAACGTCTGTCCTTAATAAATAGTATAAGAAAATTTTTTTTTTTTACTATGAGTTATAAGAGTGCTGCAGCCAGGGGGAGGGGGCAGAAGTAACCACAATTTTTGTAAAATATTGGTCAAATAAACAGATTAGAATTTTTGACAGCTTTGGCTTGTGCGTTTGTCTTGTCATGATGTGAGACTAGAAAAGTGATCATTAAAATGTGTCACGACATGCAACAGTGTGGTTTTCTAAGTGATTTTTGCTGTAACCAACATTTTTGCTTGAAGCGTGGGACATTTGAAAATTTTTCGAAACTTTTCCTCGTAGATTAAAAATAAATATTATGATGGCATGAATATAAAATACAATGTCTATACTTGATAATGTACGTGCAAGGACATGTCAGACAAACCTTTTTTTCCCAGTAGAAGCTTTTAATTGCGAAATGAAGATTGGGACAGGGAACGTAAGTGATATTTGGACTATATTTTCTTATTAACCTCTTAATGGAGTCAATGTATGAGCTTGAAATTTTTTTCCAAAAAAGTTTAACACTTGTAACACAACTTCACACAATTTGGATATTCAATTTTAGTTTCTTGTAGTAGCATGAGCTCTGGGCATAAAGTCGGCTACTTACGGTAGAATCACCTGTATATTGGTAATGTAATCATGGGACTCTAAAATTAAATTATGTCAATTATGCTATATTGCTTTAATAGATTGCTCCCAGGCCCTGACTGCTTAAATAAAAGACTCTACTACTGTATACATTTTAAAGTCTTAGATCCAATTAAAACCATAATAATTTGCCTACTTGACCATTTTAAATAATTATAAGTACCTTTGAAGATAACTGCTCTCTTGCATCATTGGCTCTGCAACCCTACTATAGTCTATGTTTTTCATAGAGATGTGAGCACTATTTTTATATTAGTAGAGTATTGTCTATAATGTTAGTTTTTACATTTTTATTTTGTAAGTTATTTTATTAAAAACACACGCACACACGAGTGCGTGCGTTCTATCGTGCTGTACATTACTTGAAATAAGGCACTTTCGCACCAGTACTTGTAGGTGGCGTACAGGTACTTCAGTATTCGAAATCCATGTAAAATAAGGTTCCTTTTGCTGTGTAAGTGATGAATGTCATGATTAAATTTTAGGTGGTTTTTCACTATGCTAATGGCGATAGCATATATATATATATACATGCATAGTAACACATTGTTGCAGAGCCTATCGGGCACAGTTTTCAGAAATGGTTGTAAAATGGAAAGGATGGGTATAGAGGTGGAAGTAGTGAACTATAAGTAGACTAGTAGTTGAACTAGGAACACTAGAAAATAAAATAAGTATTATGAAGAACACAGGAAAACTTAAAAACTCAACTTATGGTTTGATAACGACTTTACAGAAAAATACAAAGAAATATTAAAGTGGATATTAGGTATATAAATGGAATAACGGGCTAACTATCAGATTGTTAAAAATAAGAAATAAAAAAGCTGGCTTAGTTTGGGTAAATAATAACACTGAAATAGAACTTATGCTCAAGAAATTACAGGATGTCGTAGATGACTGTATTAATAAAAGAGAGTTGGTCTTGATCACCACTCAGTTACACATTTAATAAATGTATTGAAAGAGGTCATTGGCCGAGATATATAAAAAGAGCACATGTTATTCCCATTTTTGAAGGAGATGATGGGTATGAAGCTGCCAATTACAGGCCAATATCTTTGATCTCAAATTTTGCGAAAATTTTTGAAAAATTAATTTATAATAAGCTGTACAGTTTTTTTATTTCTAATAAACTTATATCGGGTAAACAATATGATTTCCAGAAAAATAAAGGCTGTACCGATGCTTGTGTACCTCACTAAATGATTACATAAATACAAAACTTGACTTATCAAAACCAATTACAGTAGCCCTACTGGATGTATGTAAAGCTTTTGATTGCGTTGATAATGAGCTGATTTTGAGTAAACTTGAGAACTATGGAGTACGGGGAATAACGCTGAAACTCTCTAAAAATTATCTACGTAGTAGACTTACCAAAACAATTGTTGATAATACTAGTCATTATAAAACCATTATTAAACCATTATTATTGGTGTCTCACAGGGTACTATACTTGGTCCAGCGTTATTTCTTGTATACATAAACTCATTACTCATACAGATTGAGGGAGTCACTTCCTTTGCTGATGGTACGGCTGTGTTTTCTAGTTTGGACTCTTGAACTTATTTAAAAAAAGTATTAACAGACAAATTAAATATTATATTCTATTGGTTTTACTTTATTCAACTAGCTTATTAAAACATCCATTATGACAGATTATACTATGAGAGATGTATGGTGTAACGCTCTATCCAGAGGGCGCCAAGACTCGCCAGTCCTGATGTATGAATGTATTGTAAATCTGTGAATAGAACTGTGGAAACGTGTGTGTCAACACTGTCGATGAACACGATGATGAAGTTACCGATACGGTAACCAATAAATAGTATATACGTAGTATGTACACTCACACAGATGTACAATACATGCGTGAATCAGGACTGACGTTTCGTGGCTCCCTCTGGATTAAGCTTTACACCATATATCCCTCATTACAGCTGTGTTACACAATTTATTGTAAATAGCTGAAGTAATAAAAAAGTAATACAATTTACTGCTGGTAGTTAGTTTATTCATTACGAATCTTAATTCTGATACTGACATTAAGATGCTCACGTTTAAGGTGCCCAAAATTCAGGGTTAAGATAATAAAATAGTGCTGTATTATAAATATTTAAATTTTCATTCATATTTAAAATTTTACGCCGAGTAGGTATTCTACCTTAGCAACGCCACGTCTTGTCTGTTGTTTTTGTTAAAAATGATTAGGTACATAATATGTACATACACTGAAACATAATCGGAAATACTACAGTTCCGTAGATGGCGCGTGAGTAGCACCACTCGTTTCGGAACTAGTAATAAGCCTAACTGGAGCGCTGACTGAGCCGGTTTCGTGGTTCGCACGAGAAACGTCAGTATGGTACAGTCACTACACTGAACGGAAGGAGCAGCTGCTGAGCTGCGTACTTACGCGACAACGCGACCCAAGGACTGTGTTCACAAGGGCAACAGAGTGGGCAATGGTCATATATAGTAATATCGTGCGCTAACATTGTTTTATTAAATAAATGTCCTTTATATAGGCATACACGCGCGCGCGCGCACACACACACACAAATATTGTATTGTAATACTTGTAGAACTTACAAAAAGTAAAACATATTTTTTAATAATGCGTGTTTTATTCAACGTTATCAAAACACTCTAAATGATAACTTTTTGAATTGATAAAAATAATCTTGAAAAAATATTGGGAACACAAATAAAAGTATTATGTTACATGGGATAAGTACGAGCCTTAGAGTAATAGTTCACAAAGTATTTTATTCACGTTGACTATAAGTATAGTGTTGACGTATACCTATATAAGGAATATATATCTATATCGGGCGTTCTGCATCACACTGCTACGACCCCGACTCTCGGACCAAAGCTTATGCTGGCCACAGGACCTATGTACACGCTCAAGCGGCGGTGCTGCATTTGCTCTCAAACGAGACTCATACAGCTCCCTCCGGCTCAGCTACTGAGCCGGAGCCCGAGAGATGGGCTGCGTGCTCACTTGATACAGTGGTAGCATGTTGAGGGACAGTAGCGCCCCCGATTTTGTTTCAGTGTACGTATATCCAACGGAAATATATTCTTGGACAGGTCTGACTACTGATTTTGTGTGTTTGAGCATCACTGCCAGTGTGTAGGATCATGTAAAGTTCGGTACGAACAGATGCTTGATACATTGGCAGTGGCACTCAACGCGCAAACTAGCTGATCACGCCTGTCCGAGAATTTCTTTCCATTGGGTGGACATATGCGAATTCGATTTACCACATACATTTTATTTTTCGTATTAATGATTGTACATGGGACAATTTTACTATGAGGGAGTCATCGACCCCCCCCTTTTTCTGAGGCATCGTTGTTCTTTACTATTATCTGCATGCCACGATAGATGGCATTGCATTAGTTGCCTTCTCATATGATATCCAAGTGATTAGGTCATATAAAAAACATCAATTAGTTACCCGGGAGGAAGTGACGGAGCGGAGTTTTGAACCCTAGCCCTCCAGGTGGGAAGCAAGCGCTCTACCATCTAAGCCACTGAAAAGTCCTAACGCTGCGTGTTATCTATTGTGAAATTAGGAAGTACCTGTAGCTGATATCACACTGTTAGCAGCTCTGCTTGATTTTAAGAACACGCCTATCTCAATGATACACATAAAAAATTTGGCTTGTAGCTTAAGAGAGTTGAGGCGCAATTCACTTAATGATAAAAACGTTTAAAAAAAAAAAAAAAAAAAAAAAACATGTTGTAAAGAAACATTGTATGAATGTTGTCACCAAATTTGAACACAATCGCTTACACAGATTTCGAGAAAAAATTCATGAAGTTTTTTTTTTCATCGTCTTTAACATGGGCTCAAATGTAAGTTGTCAAAAAAGTTTTATAAAAATATCTATTACGCTTGACGTAGTGATGAGAATGTTTTGAAAAACTAATATGTTATTTATGACATCATCATTGATACAAATGCAAGTTTCAACAAAATTGCGTCTGCAGTTATAGAGATGTTTGTACAAACGTAAACAAATTTGTTTCCAGCTCGTATGCTATATTCATGCGGGAGATAAGGACACACTAAGTACACTGCCTGCCATCAGCTGAACTTTTTACGTGGCATAATATTTTTTCACAAAATCACTTCTAGAAACCGTTCTGCTCAAAATCATAATCCAAAACTTGGTACAGGCCTTAATGGGACTTTGTACTTTATTGCTATATCATTAAAACCTTTGATTTCGAAAATTCATAGCACACTTTTATCAAAAAAAGATCAGATTGACCATGCCGTTTACTCCTTATTTTTCTATATAAAAAGTATTTAGGCTATTTAATTAATACCATAAGAAACNAACTGATTTGTTATTTATGACAACTTCATTCGTATACGTGCAAAGTTTCAACAAAATCGCGTCTGCAGTTATGGAGATATTCGCGCAAACTTAAACAAATTTGTTTCCAGCCCGTATGCTACATTCATGCGAGAAAGTATTTAGGTTATTTAATTAATACCATAAGAAACTACACACCTTAAAAAACATTCTGTAACTTTTTAAAATTACATTATTTAAACATTAACGAGTACTAGCGAGTTGAACACAAATGCATTTTCTGTAATCGAGAGAGCGAACGTTTTTGGGATAGGTTAGTACAGCAGACTTTGTCACGGCGCTTTATCCACGTACACGTGCTCTCCTTCACCTCCCCGTGAGAGCGACACAACTCCCTTAATGATAAGACCACTTTTCATAAAGGCTAAGCCAGGAGAAATTTTGGAAATACGTTTAAGTATTTTGCCTCGTTTTCGTTGTCATAACTACTTCCTAACCTATATTTTTCGATAAAACTGTAGAGTAGGATTGAAGAGACTAAATTAAACCAAAATAAATCGGGCACACTGGAAAAAAATACTTATTTTTTGATATTTGAATATTGAAGTATGCAAATCTAATATAAATGGTAGCGTGGTCTCCGAGACTTCGTCTGTTTTCTTAACCTTACCTCGTCGCGCTCCCGCGTGACATAATAACTGCATTGTCTCCCTTCTAACTTCCTTTTCGTGTGTGAGACATGAGATTTTATTTTATTAGATTTAAGATTACCACTCCAGTGTACAGGCATACTCAATGCCTCCTTGCAAGAATGTATTGAGTTTTAGTTTATATTAACATACCATTATAGATTAGTTGAAGAACGAAATCTTAAAAAGCTGTAAATTCATTATTATATCCATGTATATTACGTGGTGAGTAATAAATAGATAAATAAATAAACTTTGAGAAATGAATTGGATCACCTCCTAGTAGAAACAAGTACATGAGGTGTAGTAAATGAAGTAGGAAAAAAATGGACTGAGATAAAGGATGAAACATATATTAGAATGACATTAAAATGGGATGAAAGCAAGAGTATTGAGTATAATGATGAGAAAGAGAACAGGAAAATAGAAGTAGACTTAGTGGGCACTAACTTACAAGAATAATGAAACATTAATACAAAACAAATTTCAGATATAGCCAAAAAACTCAAAATGATTTTAAAATCAGAAAGAGAATGATCAGTAAAATAAGATGAAGGAATCAAAATACGAAAAAAGCATATATGGGTGGCACTCAAAAAATGGGATGCATCAAGAAGAGAAGAGGATAAGGAAATTCTAAAAACAGAGAGAGAAAAACTCATAGTCCATGGCCCGAAAGATTTTTCAATCCCATGTTTTCCAGTGGAGAAAGAGTTGGTCACTTCCCTACAGAATTTCCCCAGGAACACGGAAAAAATAGTTTTATTCAAATCAAAAGTTCAGTTTCAACTTTATGATCAGTTGATCGACATTTCACTTTGGTAAGAACATTGTATTTAATGTTAGTAAAGATAACAAATAAAAAAAAAATGATTTTTGTTTATTCTGACGTTTTGCTATAAAAAATTTTATTTTGTAACTTAAACAATTGTAAATATCTCAGTCAATTTTGCATAATTTCTTTCCCAACAAACGTNGGGTGTTTTGAAGAGACGAATCGGCAAGGGCTTCCGTGTGATCTGATAAAAAGATGCTTTCGAATCGGCAGGAGTGAGTGTTGTTTTCCAACAGGTAGGTATTCTGAATCATATATTTTGGTTCGAGTTGGCTATACCTACCACGTGAATCGAGAAATCGGCTGGAAAATCGGCTTGATTGATACTTTTTGATCCGACGAACGTAACATACACCACGTGATTACAGCCTCTTACGTAATTCACGAAAACTTAATTATTTTCAACAACAAGCGTCTATCTCATGTCCACTTTCATATGAAATGATGTATTCATTGCGCGGGCAGCACCACAATTGTAGCAGAAAACTAATAAATAAGCAAAGAAACGTGTAACTCGAACGGGAGGTAGCAAGTAAGAAGAAAAAAAAAAAAAAAAAAAAAAAACACCTAGATAAAAATATGATACCCTGTGTTTGGTATGCCTTGTGCCCATAAAATATTTTTGAATTACTCTAGCCATTTTCCTTTTTTGATGCCTGCTCCTTTCTTTTTCTTCTTTGGCTGAAACAGACACTCTTGCAAATCCATTATTTATAGTTAATAACACGTTAATAGCAAGAAAGAGCACAAAAAATTTTTTACTTTGAAAAACTTTCGATCGATGTTGAAAAAACCATCATGTTAATTTGAACACAACCGTAAGAAAATATAGATATAGAGTTGCACAACAAATAACTATTTTTAAAATTGCCAAATAATTGTTAGTTTTCTGTTAGTTAATTTTTAAAAGTGAAATTTTCAAGTGTTATTACAAACGTCATGGTCGGTTTATCGACATTTCGCTTTGGTAAAAACATTGTATTTAATGTTAGTAAAGATAACAAATAAAAAAAAATGATTTTTGTGCATTCTGACGTTTTGCTATAAAAAATTGTATTTTGCAACATAAACAATTGCAAATATCTCAGTGAATTTACATACTTTTTTCGCAACAAACATTATGGCATTTCTCTTTACGAAATTTTAAAAAAAAATCTCACGAATTTATAAAAAAAAAAAAAATGAATGCTCTAGCTCACTGTGAAGCCAAGATATAAGAAATTAGCGTTTTTTGCTACAACGGACTAGTTAGTAAAATTTTTATTGAGAAAAATTTGTTTATTATCTTCATATATTTATGCATTACACTGCCGGAGCACTGCATTAACTTCATTGAAAGTGAAGCTGAAAGAAATCAAGAAAGCCGCATTGTAACAGCTGGGGCAGCTCAGCGCTTCCATCAGTACCCCTCTGTTGCAAGTAGGTGGCCCACCGGTTTCAGTACACATCGGTCAAAATAGGCAACGGCTGGCGTTTGAATGTAAATAAGTTAATATAATTATACATTTACGAACATTGTATTAAACATTGAACATTCTTAATTAACAAATTTATACCAAGTATACCTTTATAGCAATAAGTAATAATCTTGTAAATAATCTTGGTAGCTTTTGTTTTACCATGTAAAACAAGACTTGGTAAGTATTACATTTTCATCTACATTTTATTTAATAAATTATTATCAAGAAAAAGTGCCATAAGCGCCTCTGGTTTTGCTACGAGCGTTAAACTTATACTTGGCGCTTTTAACTAGAGGTAAAAGAAAAAGAGGAATCATAGAAACAAAAGAGAGGAAACGAACTCCTTTTGTTCTCGTCCACTGTCCGAATTCATCCGTACGGCGTTCTTTATTGTTTACCACAGACCAACTGAAGATAATTTTTTTATTACAACCATACGTAACTTATGTAAAAGGTATTTGTAATATTTTTGTTATTATTGTTATAGTTACTTATACAATTTATGTTTTTTAATTAAAAAAAAAAAATTTTTTGTTTAAGACCTTTCGCCTCCTACCTCGAAGAATATGTGAAGTATTGTAATGCGTTAGTAGAGGGTTGATGCGTGAAGCGCGTGGGGACAAAGCCCCACTAGTATATACATGTATATACACTACTGTATTATAAGTTGTTTGTGTGAGACATTCCACACAAACCCCAATCAAACCCCCATCGCCCCCCTCAAAATTTACGTAAAATTCTGTCACCCTTGTTACCTTTGCAGACCCATACACATGCATATTCACTTATAATTGTAAGTGTTAAAATTAATTTCGTTAGCAAACTACAATGAGAGATGAACTTAGAAATTTTACTAATATATATGAATATGTTAGTGGAGATTATTTCTAGTATATATATATATATATATATATATATATATATATCTGTGTGTGTGTGTCTCTCTCTCTCTCTTTGTGTGTGTGTGTGTGTGTGTAACATAGTATATGTAAACGGACGTCGCGTTGTTCCCGTTATTCTGGCTTATATCATATTTTGTCATGGTACCCACTCCCTCCACAAACCTCATACATACTTGAATATTTTCGTTTCTTACTAAAATATATAGCAATGTCGCTAAAACCGTTGTTATCGCTAACCGTCAAAACTACTCAACCGATCTTGCTAAAATTTTGCCTACTGATTCTTGACATTTCCTAAATGGTTTAAGTATTGTTTTTTCTAGAAAATATTAACAATAGCAATAAATAAGCTCAAAGTTGTGTAAAAATACGCTAGATGGCGTGGAAGTAAAATCGAAGCTACCTGCAATACACTTAAGTATTTCTGGTTATTATATCCCCGAGCAGAGTACGGAACACCACAGTCTATCATCGGCAGTGCATAAAGCATAGAGCTGGGAGTCGTGCAGCTGGGTGTCCCAGCTACTGACAACACTGTTCTCTACTGCACAAGCAACTTACGTTGAACTCCTCCTCGAACCATCAAGATTCGTAAGTGCCACTAATAAAAAAAGTTTTCTAAATGCTAACGTCTCTGGCGAAATATTAGGAGACTTACCTAGCCATAGCACAATATGCTCTAGCATTTTGGATTTTATGGCTACTCTTCCAAGCGTCCTGGGGCTATCAAAGCAAATTTTGCTTTAATAACAAGCCAGGGAAAAGATTACTGAGAAGTTTGGGCAGCCACAACGGCGCGGGCGTACTCACAGAGATGGTATTCTTCAGGCCCACTTTCTTTACTAACGATGAGCGGTTGGTTATCCGAGAAACGGCTCGAAGACGAGATATTCTGTGGTCAGCAGCGTATCTCTCTCTAGTACGGTCCTCGTATACAGAGACTCTAAGGCTTAAAGTCAAACTACCCGCAGCCAGATCTCCATCATTAAGAATAATAATACGAAATTACTGGAAGTATCACCACTGGCCCTTTTCAGGGCTATTATAAGAATCTACTGTAACGGTGCCCCACCGTTAGGCCACATTAGTAGGCTAAGGCAGGTAGGGAAGCAGGGAAAGGGGGAAAGAGCGTTAAAGGGCTGAAGTGGGAAAGCGGGAAGGGAAAGTAGGGGAACGGGAGAAAAGGCTGAGAGAGCGGCAGATTAGCTTGGGCCAGTGAACGCGCGTGAAGCGAGTTTTTCCTTGTTGCCATCCCCTGTTGTTCTTTTCGTTTTTTGGTGTGTGAAGTTGTGGTGTTAAGTCGACGCCACGGAAAGTATTGGTGCCGTGATCCGGCTCTGGAACCCGACGGCAAGGTCAGACCAAGTCCAGGTCTGACGACCTTGATCTCCACACGCAGCCAGTAGGGACGCCTACTGGCCTCTGCGAGCTCACGCTAACTGCGCCTAGCTCGGCCTATCCAAGGCAGCTACGAGGAGCGATCTCCCCGCCCCGCGTAAGTACCTGCCAGCAGTCTGTTGTAAAGGGCAATGGCCCTAGATTAGCCCGCGTAGGTCTGCCCGGTTCGCGTTTTCGCGCCGCGAGCACGTCGAGCAAGCGCGCTCAACGTGCGAGAATTACACACACATCCGCGAGTAATATTTTGTATTTCATTTTATATTATTTAGTTGAATATACTTCTTATTTTAAATTTACTCGTGAGTGCTTCCTTTCTGTGTGTGCCCGATCCCCCTTTGTGTCGTGTTAAAGTCGTCGCGAGAGGCGACGACGTTCAAGGTCGCCGCGATATTTGGCCTCTGCGGTGTCTCGAAGAGCGAGACCCGCGTATAAAGTTTATTGGAGGTGTCGCTGGGGGTACCCGGGCAACACAGGCCTGGTCGAGGTTGCCGGTTCCGCCTCGCTACTCCGCATCGGCAGCATCCCGTAACACTACTTAAACCATCAATCTCATCGATTCTTTCACGGGCCACCTAAGGTTAAACTACCTTGAGCGAAGTTGTTTGTCGCAAGGCTGGGAACCCCGGTGACCGGTGACTCTATACATTATCCTTGCGACTCTAAGCATTCAACCAAAAAACACCGATCATCTCTGAAGTCTACGCTGGACGAACCTAAAAGTGAAACTATGAAGGAAAAATAAACTTGAGCAAACGGTACAGTCTCCAACAGGTAAGCATCACGAACCAATCTTCCCATATTAGATTATCAAAACAACTAAGTTCCACGAAAAAAGAAGGTGCCTTAGACATCAATGTTGAGAAAAAGTACTGCAACTATCTACAACTTTTTAGAGCGTTGTGGTTTTACTCCCCGATCAGTCTGGTGCTACAATAACAGGCCAGAGATCACCCTGAAGGTCGCAGGCAGTCACGTTTGCTGAAAACTTAAGTCAAGAAAGAGTTTACTTGAGAAGCTCACCAGTTTTTTTTAGAGCCATCAGACATCGAACTAACTTGCCAACAAATATATTAAAACTTAACAAACGTGACAAAAAATAGTATTTAGGGCCCACAAAAGTCTCTTAAGAAATTAAAGCAGCAGCATTAAAATCGCCAAATAAATAATTTATTGTGGAAGTTCACTCACTAAAAGAATTAACGTCAATATATTGATAATACTTTAAACAGAGATGAATTAGTGTACGAAAAACCTTTGATTAAAATTTCAAGTCCCTTTATAGTCTATAACGAAAGATAATGAACTGTTAACGTGCAGTCTTATGAGAATCAGTACTGTTCTGATACATATCCTGCAATATCTGGATAATCGACTTCAGGATTTGATTGGAAATTTCATTGGAAAGAGCTAAAAACTTGGTAATTACGTAGCTATAGTCTCATCTTCACGTATGGCTTATGGAATGAGCAGTGAATTAGTGAATGAAATGATTCTCCTTTAACAGCTACTGTTAGTACGTCACGTTATATCTGCATATATGGTCATACAGGTTACATACACAGCTGATCTTATGCGTCAAAAAGGTTGGGTACGAGTGAACCTTCCTATTTTTGAATAGGTAGAATATGCATTTGTATTTTTGTGGCAATAAAAAATGTAGATATGAAGCTCCGGGACTTTGTTGCTCTGGTAATAAAGTTGAGAGATAAAAGAGAAAAAATTTTTAATTATATATTTTTTGTGAGTTTTACATATTTACAGCTTTAAAAAATAGCCCTTTTTGTAGATTATACGGGAAAAACTTAAAAACGACAGCCCCTTAGGGTCAACGATTATTTTATGGCATAAGGAACGCATGGTACTTTTCAGCATAATTATATTTTTTTCACTATTGACCAAATAAACTGTATGGATTCCAAATAAATATATTTTTCATAAAAAAGATTTTGTTCTGAGAAGTGTCAGGAATAGTTGTAAAAATTTTTACTGAAAACGTTCCACTTTACGGGGTTCCATTTAGTGAGTCTTGGACGAAGCCGGGTGTTCGCTAGTTTAACAATGAAGTAAACCAGAGGTTAATATAAAGAAAAGAAAAAATCGTCGTTTTCAAGAAAGGAGACACTCTTTTAGAAGAGGAGAAATAGTATTTCAAAGGGGAAATAAATAAAAGCAGTAAATGATAACAAATATTCAGGGTTTTGGTTTACAACGAAGAACACGTTTAGTCGCCGTACAACTAAAACGGTAAATAAAGTCCGAAAATCAATAAACACTGTATGGGGAATATGGAAAAGATCTAACATAGGGAGGCTTAGTAGGAGAGTACATATACTAGATACTATAGTAAAAGCTTGGTGCCTATAGAGTAGAGACCTGGGTTTGGGAAAAAATGGAAACAGTTGAAGAAAATACAAAGAAAATTTGTTGCTATGGCTCTAGGCGTCAACGGGAATACACCTGAGTATATATGAAAAACGAAGACCTACAGAAAAAGTATGTCGGTAGAAACAATGAAAAGGGCGGGAAAATACTTAAATCACCTAGCAAAAAGGGGGGAAGAGAGATGGACAAAAATTTGCCTATAAGAGGAACTAAAATGTGCAATGAATAAAGTACTACGTAAGTGGTTAGGATCAGTGGAGGTAACCTTCGAAGAGCTTGGAAATAAAATGTGGATTAAAAGCCTATTTGATAATGAGGCAATATGTACATGTATAGATACGCTAAAAAGAGGACTACGGATAAAAAGAGAAGAATAAACTCACAAGAATTGGACAAATATTGAAAAATCAAGTTGCTGCAATTACTATAAGGGGATAAAAAAAACCTGGGATAGAAAAAAATACTGGGAAGATAGACAGATAAAGAAAGAGATGAAAGAACAATGGGCAAGGTTAAGATGTGGAAATGTAGGAAAAGCAGAAATCAAAGGTTTCTGGGATGAAACTTGCAGGGCATACGAGAAGGAATTCAAAAAATTAGATCACATACATATGTGTCACGAAATACAGGGAAAAATTAGTGATTGGTAGGTTAAAGAAGTAGAAGAATAAGAATTTTTAGGTACAAATCAGGAAGTAAGAGAAAAATTATTAAAACTACCAGAAAGAAATCCAATCATCATATCCACGTAAATTTAGTGAAGAACTATAAAAAATTAATTGGATTGAGAGCCGAGAGGTCAGTTAAGTAGAGATTTAGAAAGAAAGATTGCTTATAATGTAAGTGTTACCCAGTGTCAAATTAAGTGGATCTTGAAAATGTAAGTTCTGTAGTCATCATAAAGGAAAATGCAGGTACACGCAAAATTGTAATGTAGGAAGTCAGCAAAAAGACGGCGTGAACTAGAAATATAGATAGATAGAGAGCGCGACCAATAGCGTAAGAACAATAAAAAGCTTCCCTTATTTTTGTTTTTAGTTTTTGAATTTTTAATGTTTCTCTTTGTTTTTTGTAGTATTTCATTAGTCGTTGATTTAAACAGGGCACAACAGTCAATGACTACTTCGAAGGTGTTTTAAACAGTCGTTTTGCAATAATTTTTGCTTTAGTACTAAAAGATTTTCGTTGCTCTTTATTGGAGCTGGTGCCGCTAGAGCCACTTGCTTTATGCTTTTTCAATTTTGATGGGTAATTTAGTACTTATTATATTTATTCCTCCGTTTAGCTGATACCTATTCATTCTACTAAATCATTTCTCTATTTTTTGTGTAATGGAATGAAGTTTTTGAGATTTGCCTCTTTTAGTGTAGCTTTGATATTTTCTTCTACACAACGATAACGATAACTATCATAAACGTAAGCTTCACATTTTTTTTATTGAAAAGAAATTAGTTGATAGTGCTACATTTGAATAATAGTTAACTAAACAAAGCCAGTCCCACCTGAAAAAAAGACAGAATTGTATGTGTAATTACTTCTGTAATAACTTTAGAAAAGCCATATGACATTACATTTTATTTGACATGTGGCTTTACTTATTTGCTCTACATTTTGGATTATAAAATTAAATGTAGAAGTCGAAATAACTTTTTTTTAAACAAAACATTTTGACCTACGATGTAACACACATTCTATGAGCCAAAAAGTTCTCGTAAAATGGATAAAAAGTCGTTTTTCCCTATCCAACTTTTTTGTATTGCATTACAGATGCTAAATTAAACGTGAAAGTTGTAGATCTCGATGGAATACAAGTTTTTCCTTATCCAACTTACTCGTGTTACATTTCAGGTATCAAAGTTAATGTAAAACTCATGGATCTTTGATAAATATAACTTTTTTGTATCAAACTTTTTTGTCTAAGAGATGAAATAAATGTCCTCATTCGCAAAAAATGATAAAATAATGGCTTGTTCAGAATACATACAATAATAATAAAGCCAAGGGCAATAATGATTTTGTTCTGAGGCTTTCTTCTTTTCGCCCTGTGCAATGTAAAGAATTTTTTATCAACCCTGCACCGGAAAGTACCGACTTTTGACACAATATGATAATAACAGTAATATACTCATTTATATATCAGTCATGCCTTGTATTCAGGAACGCAGTTATTGCATTAATTTAACCGCTTGTTTTATATTTAAGATAAATCAACTTGCCCCCCTGTTATAGAGTTATCATCAGAATGGTAATGTCCATCACAACAGTCAATGAGGCATTACTTTATTCTGCAGTTTTTTGTCGATTACAAAAAGAAAGTTTTTTTTTTCAATTTGTAATTCCATGTGTTTTTCTACATTAACCAGTCCAAAATCCTCTATGTAAGGATAACGTCACACCACACGTACTGCCATTCGGCCTTACCGAAATCATTACTGAAGTAGTTTTTGTTTAATTTTGATTTAAATTCTGTCTGCTTTTTTTGAAGATGGGATCTATTAGGTCATTACCCTAGGTTCTTAGCTATATTAGAAATAACTCAAAACGCCGAATGTGGTTACTTTCTTAAAGTCACGAGTTGCCATATTCATAGCGAATAAGTTAGGTTCTAGTTGACAAACGCTACCCCGTGGCTAAATATTAAATTATTGTGAGGAAAAAATAACAGAAAGTAGAGCTATTTGTCATTATAAATAAATTTTTGGAATACCAAAATGCTCTCACTGATGCAACGTGTATACAAAAAGTAGAAAGTCGAAGCTTCTCCGAATTTGTTTGTTTTTCGGGAGCTGTAAATACGCTGAGAGGAGGAGAAGAGGACGCCAACGGATGACCAGCTGAGATGCAGAGACACAGCAGCGCCAGCAGAAAAAGACTAGAAAAATACGAACGTGACTACCGAGACACAGCAGCTGCTAAGTTTGTTAAGAATGACTGCGAGGGATGATACGTGGTGGCAGCAGTGGTGGCGGTCATTGCTCGAGCGGAAGATTGTGAGTCAGTCTGGAGTAGAGCTTCGAGCTGCACGCTTAAGCGCGAGCAGCGAGAGCTTCGGGGATTTTGCGGGGTTTCGTGGCGGGAGTTGAGAGAGAAAAAGAGAGAGAGAGAGAGAGAGAGTGAGTGAGTGAGTGAGTGAGTGAGTGAGTGAGTGAGTTGAAAGAATTTTTGAGAAGGTGCGGAGCGTGTTGAGAAAAGAGAGAGGAGTGGGCGTGCGAGTCTGGAAGCTGCTGTGTTCTCCCAGGACGACGAGGTGTCCAGGTCGAGGACTACAGACGCTGAGAGAAGAAGAGGGTAAGAAAGAGAAAGAGAGAGAGAAGAGAAAGGGTGAAGCCGTAGGATGAACGACCCGTGGGTTGGACTCGCAGACGTTTGACCAGGAGGTGAGGCTAAAGAGAGAGAGAGAGAGTATAGTAGTGTAAGAGATTGGGGAGGGAGTGTGAGTGTGTGCATAGTAGTGTGGGTTTAGGACGAGCAGTAGCCCCTCCTGGTTCAGGACGAGCCGTGGTGGACGTGCGCTCACGGCTCGCGTGGTGCGAGGCGAAGTCGCTGCAGCGCAGTCCAGAAGATAAGGTGAAGTATTGTGTCGTGTATTGTGAAGAGAGAGACTGTGTATTAGTGTTAAGTGTTCTAGATGAAAGAAATAGTGAAAGGTATTTGTTTGTGGGTTAATTATTAGTTCTCCCCGTAGAACGGAAGAACTCCCGCGCCAATCCCCCCTTTTCAGGAGCAGAAACCCAAGAGGTGAGAGGGACAACGGTGATGAACGTGATCGAGATTTGCTAATGCTGCGTCAGCGCCTCTTTTCGTTTCAGGTCAAGAAGCAGTGTTACAATATAGAGCGTGAGACTCTAAGGTTGTAGTCCAATAGCCATAAAAATTTATTAACCATTACTTACAAGTAACTCTAAACTTAAAATAAGGTTTGTGAAGAAAAGCCCGTAGTAGTAATTTTGATTACGCGTACACAAGAGTCGAGAAGCATATCATACGATGAATGATAAGTAAGAGAAGATAAAAAACCGGGTAACGCTACTTAGCAGAAGGCACTGAAAAAATGAACAGACAATGCGCACATGCGCCTGGCCGTCAAAAAAAATACAACTACAACACAACACTTGGCTACCACATGTACATTGATACAAATATTTGTTATAGACATCATATATATAGATAATCAGTGAGCATTTGAGACCACGAAACTCGTAGAAGAGCCTCGCCCTGTTGACGTAAAGAAATCCAGCAGCCGTACATTTGTCGCTTTACGTCTTACTATGCCGACTTAAACAACAAACTTTGCTGTCGGGGATGACGAAAAAATAAGTTTCTACCTTCGTTACGTATCAGTTAGCAAAAAGGTTTTGTGCCTGTGCATACGTAAACGTTTGACGCGGTTCATCATAACATTCTTGTGAGCTAGATAAGGATTGTTTAACAAATCACTAATGTAATAGAGTTTCCATGTAAAACTAAAAAACTGTTTATTTACGGGTTTAAACAGTGCGATAAACTGTTATTCTTTCATAACGATGACTCAATATTTAGCCACAGGGTAGCGCTGTGAACATTCACTTAGCTTATTGTTATAGGGATAGCGTCATGGCGACTGACAGCGTTGGCCACGATGGTAAAAAGTTTGATGCCTATTCTAAACTTCAGTCCGCATCTTGTTGGAGTTTTCGATATTAGTTTTACCAGTGATCAAGGCATAAGCTATCGTCAATATAAATATCACGATATATATCGATTTTTAGGTCATTTCACACATCCCCTTTGCACCTCCCTTGGCCCCCTCTAAATAAGATAAAATTCTATTCATTATTTCGTTATTTTTATTAGAATTAATTTTTGTTTATCCCCCCCCCAGCCACTCTGCTCGATTTTAAAGAGGCCCCCTCAGCTCCCGTCACCTCTTAGCACCCTTTTTTATAAGGTATTTTCATACATTCTATCGGTTTTCGCCTTATTTTTATTGGATTAAATTTTCATTAACCTCCCCTCCTCTGCCCTTCTTTATCCCCCTTACACCCCTCATTGTTATATAACCCTATAACCGACGAACTCTAAGTTTTCCTTACTATTTTAAACAACTCCCTGCTGATACCCTTCAGCTGCATCTCTAAATGAAGTGAACATATGTGGATTATCATGTAATCTTTAGTTAAACTACTGTCCGCACCCCCCTCCTCTCGGCTCTCCTTGTACGATTTAAGAAACCCCCCTCATCCCCCTCTCAATTTCTGAACACATTGTCTGAGCAACGCTCCAATATTTGTTTTAACCCTCTTCAGCCATTTTTTGTTAAATGATAATTAAAATCATTTAATTTTGCCGTCGGTTTAAAACCAAAGATTGTGGACTACAGTCTCACGCTCCTTCACAGGCTGCGGGACAGCAGGTAGTCCAACTATTTGTTCGTTTGTATATTAGGCAAAGGAAAAACAAAAAAATTGAGAGAGAGTGTTAGGATTTGTAAAATATAAATGTCCACATACCTTTTCTTCCTTTTTTATTTAATTTTATAAGATTCTTTAGTGCTGCTTCTTTNTAATGGTACAGTCAAACGAGCTGCAATGTTCGTAGATATTTTTTATGTTATTCCAGTATTCGTTTAACGTTTGAATAATATCTGCTAAAAAAACCTACGTTTGATGAACGTCTTTAAGGGACATTCACTGGCATGTAATACTACCCTATTAAAGAAAAGTATACCACAGGATGATTTTTCCTAATTATCTACATACAATTATATTTTGGGTAATAAATATGGACGAAAAATAAGTGTGGGATCGTACGTGATAGATTTAAGCGTGACGTTACGGATGTAATCAGCGTAGGCATTAGAATGTTGTTTTAAAATCACCGGAAGATTCGATGAAAGTGCACAGTCTTGGATTGGCCATCCTATGTATTATTTTTATTGTATTATGCCGTAATATATCGTTTGTAATTGTTAACTCATTACATATTCATTAAAATCACACTCAATCTACGTAGGTATACTCATTTCCACGATAATTGCACCACCTTCGTACACAATCTTGTTTCACAGAAGGTATTTTTATACTCAAAATTACATTGTTTGCCCTATAATTTTATAGAAATATAACTTAAAACTTGGGTACCTAAGAACCCACTGTCCACTGGTTTTTTACCTGGTAAAATATGGAATTACAAATATTTGTTGGGTTTAGCGTGCAAAGCCCCTAGATGGGTGGAGCGTGATTAGTATATATCTTCCAATGTTATGCAATGATTTTGGAGGGTCATTCCTCGCAACCTCCGTCACCCCTTCGGCCCACCTCATCAATAAGGTAAAATTCGATTAGTTTTTACCTTATTTTTATTGGGTTAAATCTTTGTTTAGCTTCTCCCCCCCTCTTGATGAGCTAAAAATTCTATCGGTTTTTACCTCTATTTTATAAGGTTAAGTACATAATTTGTTAGGACATTTTTACACCGCCTATGAGGTAGCCCTGTTTTTTTCTTAAATTCTAAATAAGTGTATTAGATGCGTTATTGAATATTTATGAAAAAATGAAGTGATATTTTCGTACTCAATCAAAAAGCAACGAATAATCTTGTAGTATTATTAAACTGTGGACCTCGCGTGTAGCTTTCTTTATGATGAAAAGATGGAAATAGTATTTTTCTCGTTATAAAAATATGTCCAATTTTATATGCAGTAAAACGTCACATTACTTTTAAAACTTAATAAACATATTATTCAATACATATGTATTCGTGTTTCAATTGAATGGATTAATATTACAAAAATCATTTTTTGAAATAAATTAGTAATTATTTTCATTGACGATAGGTATCATACAGTGTTGTTGCTGCAGATCTTTAATTCGACTACTGTTTCTAAAACGAACAGTAAACTTTTTTACATTTTTATTGTAATCAGTCTTCTCCGAGTATGCAAAGTGAACGGTCTTATAATTACCCTAACTTTTCAACCAATCATACACAGCTAAAGGAGTTAAAATTTATTTGTCCGTTATCAATCTTAAACTTGCCTTCGCTGCAGACCTTTAAACAGATCCTCCTAACCCTAAGTTGACCCTTAACTCCTAAGTTGCGATAAGTTAAAACCTGAAAATTAATACTTTTTCTTAAACAAACTTTAGTGTACAAAACATAAGTTAATTTAGAAAACTTATAAATAGTAAGTTCTGTGAATATTGTGTTTGTTGGGTAGATAAAAAATATAACTTATACATAACCTTCTATTAACAAAGTCACGTTTTGATGTTTCGCACAAACACACACAGAATGAGTACCACTGCTCCCAGCAAGCAAACAATATTTAGGCCTTAGTTTTGCAAACGTAGACAAACCAACAGGTTCATTAGGGTAGTCTTCACAGAATAATGCATACAGTTCATTTAAATTGCACAGAAGTAAACGTTGTTGTGTGCTTTGTGCCTCACCATTCTCATTTTTTACAGTCACATAATCTTATTTTCCAGGTAACATGTACGTATTATCTTCGCTCGCATAAAAACTTACTATCAAATTCTCAGTTGTTTGTGATAAAGATTTACCTGAAATCAGTGTCGTATAGAAATAAATAAGACTATCAATAAACTATACCAATTTTTAAGAATTTTAAAATGAATATTTTAATTATTGCACTGTTATTGCATGATAGTTTTATTTTCTTTATACCTTTTTTTACTCCAAGAGTAGACATTATTCCTTTTGCACTNTAAACCACACCAATTTTTAAGAATTGTAAAATGAATATTTTAATTATTGCACTGTTATTGCATGATAGTTTTATTTTCTTTATACCTTTTTTTACTCCAAGAGTAGACATTATTCCTTTTGCATTTTGCAACTATCTGCTTAATAAAAACATATCCTTTGATACTTTAAAAGGAATTTGTGTGTCAGATCAGGTCCAAGTTGCAGGTAGACTTGTTAAAATTTGTAACTTTTCGTGTTTTGTTGTATTGCAATCGTGGAATTTAATTTTTAAATTATTGAGCAAGTCAGTAAGGTGTTTAAAGTTACTCACTGAAACTTCTGCGGTTGACACTTCGTCATCAATTAAATCGTCTACAATACTGGAAATATCTTCGTTGTGAACCTCACTTTCACTAGAACCTAAATTTTGAGAGACAAATATTATGATTTTCAGGTAGGAGTCTCAGGTAAATAAAGTATAATACATTCTCACTTTCTGATGACTTTCCAGATTTACATTTATCATATACGCAAAGTCGGCAATTGTAGCATACTGTATTACTCGTTGTTAGAGGAGGCGAAAAAGAGTATTTTTCATTAAGACTTTTTGTCATTTCTAGCGAAATATTTCTCAGGTTTTTTGTAGAACAAGACCTATCTGTTTCAAAGAGCTTTCTACATCTATTTCCACTTGCATGATGTAACCTAAGTTTTTTGACATTTTTTTCATTTTCCTCCATTTCAGAGGTCGAAAGAAATAGTTTATTCAATAGAGTATAAGAAATTCACTACAAGACTATACTTTCTTGCTGTTCAATAAATTTAACATGCTACGGAGACATTTGTAAATAAGAAAACTGAAAGGCTCTGTCAACCCCGAAAAAGTAATACATTACTGTGATAAAGAGCCTATTCCAAAAGTGGGATGCCTGAAAAGGGATGGCAATACACTCTGCTAAGGTGTACTATACCTACATCTCTTAAAAAAGGTGTACTTACATATAAAACTATGCTTTGAAGGAAACAACAAATAAAATTTAAGGAACAAAACGTATTGCCATCAACAAAGTCTCATACCGGTATATAATTAAAAATAACTGAACGTGATTGCTAAAATAATTTGAGTGTTCTTTTAACCTATAGAATGAGCTTTATTCTATTACTTCTGTCAAAACAAAGAAAATACGTAATAAAATTTTGTGATTCATACTTTAAAAGTAAAATAAATTTCGAGGGTAATTTTAGAGTGTTTCCAGCCATCGTAACGTGTACGTATAGGTGACAATTAATTTTTTTTTCAATTTAACATTGCATAGTTAATGAATTATTTTGTATGTTATTGATAAAAATAAAACACTACGTACCTGTAGATGGCGCAACTGTTGTTAAAATACCGAAATACTGCAATTTACGTGAATTTTCGGCAATAACTCCGTCTATCTTTACTTTTTCTGGCTACACCATAAAACTACCATAACTAGATTTGTGGGAGCATATTCCTAGCACACTGAGCTGACACCATAAATTTTTTGAGGCTGAAAGCTTGGATCGCATGCCTTCTTTTTCAATTTTCAAAGTTTAGTTTTCGATTTTAAGGTTATGAAATCTACTTTTGGGCCTTTAAACTATCTTTTTCAGAAAATTCAGGGAATTTCAGATTTTTGTTTAAATAGCATATTTTTACTAAAAATTGATCTTTCAAGAGGAACATCGAGCTAAAAATTACGCTAAGTCTTAAAAAACGCCAAAAATTGATAGTTAAGGGGTCCATAGCTCGCTGTGGTGACTTCTAAAAAATCTGAAAAAATTCATCAGCATTTGTAACGTTGTTTAGAATATATTTTTCAAGTTTCAGAAAGATCTATTTTTTTTTGCGCACGATGTGACTAAAAATTGATCTTTCAAGAGGAATATCGAGCTCAAAATTACACTAAATCTTAAAAAACGCCGAAAATTAAAAGTTTAGGGGTCCATAGCTCGCTGTGGTGACTTCTAAAAAATCTAAAAAAATTTATCGGCATTTGTCACGTTGTTTGTAATATATTCCTTAAGTTTCAGAAAGATCTATTTTTTCCGCACGATTTGATAGAGAATTACCCATATATATATGCGTATATATAAATTATATACCCATGTATTATATCTTCCTATATTATAAAGTCATTTAACTAAGGGTGTTTACACTCCCCTTTCTCGGCCCTCTTACCTGATGTATAACCCCCCCCTCCACTCAGCCCTTCTTAAAACAAGGGAAAATTGTTTTTATGTCATTGGCTAATTAACCCAATAAACCTTTGAATTGGCTCCTCAATGTTTTTCTTTGACGCCCCTTGGCCCGCCAGAGTCAGGGTCTCAACTAACTTTTTTGAAATATTAATTTCACGTCTGGCAAGCTTGTATGTGTGCACGCACATTATTTTGTTCTATACAGGCCTTGACGTAGGCCGTAAGAGTATGGTGCATTCATCCGATGGTGCTATTAATTTGTGGATGGGATACCATGCTGCCCACTTTGTCTATTTTACACGACCTTGCGAGTTTGTCTATACTTTTGTTTATGAAATAAGTGTCCTGGTTAGATAATTAATGTTCTCGTGGCCCAAAGTACGCTTTAAACTTATCTGTAATCGTTTTACCGTTTCTTCGATTGGAACTTTTTTTACAGGTGCGAGATTGATAAATTACGTCAGCCAGTCTTGCATTGAAAGTATATGTGTGTCCGTAAAAGTCTATAATAATTTTTTCGAGCAGTCTACTCGGTGCGTTTGTAATGATCATGGCTTGCTTTATTTTTGATTTTGACGAGTTTTTTCGTTTGTCATAATGCGTATCCCAGAATGACTTGTCTCATATCTGTGCGCATGTTTCTCCAGTAGTAGCCCTTGGTAATTCTGTTATATGTCTTGTTAATACCCTTATGTCTACCTATTACTACTTCATAGTATTTTTTAATGTTGAATCTTTGATATGCTGGTGGGATTACTATTGTGTTTGTGTCGAGTACTGCTGCTTGTCCAACATCTTTGAATATTTTCTCAAAGATATCGATAAAGTATCTCCACTCAGTAAAATTCAGGATTGCTAGGTCCTTAACGACCCCATGTGTTTTTATTTCATTTGAAACTGTAACCTCTTTAAGGGCCGTTTAATTTTAGCATCGCTTCTTCGAAATGTGACTTTACATATATGTGCATAACTTTTACTCCTCTTGCATTTGTCCCTTCAGCTTTTTCTACGCTTGTTTCTTCGATATTCATGCGTGACAGATTAATATATCCTCTCTCGTAAAGCGCATCTATGACCTATGTGTTGGGTACCCTTTCTGTCATTGTCATAAATACTAGACTGTCTAAGTACTTCAATAGGTTGCTCTCGATCTTATTCAGTTTTTGTAGACCTGTTAGATCTTCCTTTCCCTTTGGTGCCCATGGTGTAATGTCGGTTGGTAATCGCGTTTTACATACTCTAAACTTTCCCATCTATGGTGGATGTATGACTGTCTTGTCTTTCGACCTTTTTTCGAATTCGAAATATTTTTCTTGAATTCTTAAAAAAATTGATATATGCAGTCATCATTCCACATATGATGTTTGTGATTCTTATATCTCTTCCACCTTCTTTGGCTCTGCATTTTTGTAATAAATTTGAATTGCCCAGCATTTTTTGCAGCTCACTGGTTGATAGGTTGAGACCAAATGAAAATATAAGACTGTGGAACAAACAATTTCCAGGTGAGTAGGATGGTCTTTTTGATATTTTTTCAGGGTTCTATCAGGTTGTACGCATTCATAAGTTTCTCATCCCTTTTTGTCTCTTAGACATTCCAACCACTTATCTAGTAGTGTAGCGGTTTCAGATAGTGCATTAGATTTTTTTCTTGCTTGGTTTTCATATTCATTTAACGTGGTCTTCTCGTGCTGGCTGTGTGGAGTTCTATTGGTATTCCTTCTCATCTGTGATGCCATGTTTTGTACGGGTTTGGTCTCGTTAGGCTTCCATACATTCATCCTTATTCCTGGCTTGACTTCGATATCGCGTCTTTTACTGTCGATCATTACTTGGGCCCCAAGTTCTTTGGATTTACCTTCCTATTAATCATGTATATCTGGCTCTCTTGTTGCTTCCATATCTATTGGAGAGTTAGTGTTCTGTCCCGTATGTTCTTTTGCTTTCCCGATAATTTTTTGTTTTTCGATAATTATTTCTGAATGTGTCCCTGTACATTATTTTCTTGGTGCATCATGATTTGCTATTATTATTTCCTTTGATGGTTAAATTATTTGTGGTGTGACTAAAAAATACTGTCTCTGTCTGTGTAGTGTATTGAGTTATCGTTTGCTTCCTTTTCCTAATTTAACAAGTGTCTCTAGTATTGTGGGTGTATTCGTAGTTCTTATCCCTCTTTGAAATTCTGGCTCTTTTGTTAAGTAGTCTGACTTCCCATCTGTTGGCCCTTGTAAAACGGGCTTTTATTTTCCTGTGACAGTTGGTACCATTAGGCTATTCTCTTCTCTTGGCACTTGTCGACTCTGTGAGTTTTCCCCGCCCGGCTCCTCCGATTTTTAATCAGCATCCCCCTTCTTCGATTGCTCTCTTTTTTGGTTTTTCTTGTTTTCTTTCTTTTTCTGTTCCTCGAACTTTCAAAACTCTAGCCAGGGGTCCATCGCTATTGAATTTCCCTGCACTTTCCTGTTGGTTGACTAGTTCATACAGCTTTTGTCTAGGACACTCTGAGTTTGGATGCCCTTTGTGTATTTTTGGGTTACATGAAAGCACGTTGGATAGCCTGTTTGTTATGCCCGGATGATGTATAACTTCTAATTCATAACCCGAAGTTCTGCTCTAAGTCTATTTAACCAGATGGTTTCTTTGATGAGTGAAAACGTTGCAGAGGTTCGTGATTCCTGATTTCTGTAAACATGTGTCTACATTAATAAGGTCTGAATTGCTCTTTAGCGAATGCAGTTGCCAGCAGCTCCTTGTCATATGTAAAATAACAAAACTTGCTTTCTTACAAACAACGTTACGCGTATTCACCCCGTCTGTCTTTTCCTACCTTGACTAAGGATTGCTCCCAGTGCATAGTCCGATGCATCTGTCATCACGATGAAAGTTTTTTCTAACCCTTGGGCGATAAGTACAGGTTCACTGCATAGTGTATCCATAAGGATTTTGAATGCATGCTTTTATTGGTGGCCCTATTTAAATACAGGTTCCGCTTTTAAGAGTCTTGACACAGATTGGGTAATTTGTGGATTATTTCTGAAAAATCGCTGGTAGTAGCCTACAAATTCTAGAAATTGTTCCACTTTTTTGACATCTGTCGGTCGAGGGTAATTTTTGGCCACTTTAAGTTCCTTCGGGTCAATCTGTATCTGCCCATTGCCTACGATGTGAACCAGCACTTTCGCTTCTTTTTTTAAAAATTAATAATTTTTGGGTTCACTCGTCAGATTTGCAGCTGCCAGCCGTATTAACAATTCCATGAATCGTCTTTCGTATTTCTTAAGGTTAGGGCAAACAATCATCATGTCGTCAAAATACACTTCTATTTAGTGACCTTGTAATGGCGAGTAATAGTGCAATAGCCCTTAGAAATGTATTTGGCAAGTCCTTGCAGCCCATTGGCATTCTTTTGTATTAGGAATGCCCGTCTGGGCCCAAAAATACTGCTTTATGTGCATCATCTTCATGTATTTCCAACTAGAAAAATTCCGATTTGAGGTCCACTACTATAATCTAACGTGCCAACGCTAGGTCTCTAAGATGTCACTCTGAAACGATAGCGGGTAACATGAACCCACTGTAACTTCGTTTGACATTTAAAATTTTGTTACGGCTCACACCTTTTTTTTATTATTTGAAACCAGTTATTTTACGACAGTTCAAGTGTTTAATCTCTATGGGGAGGTGAAGGGTTTAATTATCCCTTGTTTAAGCATTTTTTATTTCGATTTTCATTTTATTCTTCATAACCAGTGGATTTCTGTGTCTTTTTGCCACGATGGGCTTATCTGACATTGTTGTAATTCAATGCTTTAACAGGTGTATTGCCTTGAGAGGTTTTAAATACGGTCAAGGCCATATACGTAAGGGTTTGGTTCGATCAGTCTTTTTACATGCTCTTTTTTTCATGGTTGCAACTGGCTGTGTCTACGAGTTGCATGATCTTGTCCACCTATTTGTGTTTCCTTAGCTTATTTTTATATTATATAAAATTTTCTACTTTTCCTTTGTTATCACTTATTTTCTAATTAAAGAATCTTATCACTACTTCCTCCAAATATAAAGTGTCGTTCTCAACGTCCTCCAGTTGCTTTTGGTCAATTTTTACGTATTTAAACAGCTCCACCTTCGAGAGAGGCACATTTATTACTTTATCACTTATATTATTACATTACCCAAATACCATACCATGTTTTTTCTTGGCTATAAAATTCCTAACTAGTAATCCTATTTCTGTTTCTTGGAGTGATACCCAGCCTACTTCTGGTTAACAAAGATTGTATTTTATTCGTGTATAAATTATTTATTTAGATTTTGTAGGTGTCCTGGAACACTCTAGCTCTAGCATAGGTATTTTCATATTTTCTAATACAATCGCACAGTCAGTGACGCTTATCTCATCGTTGTACATTTTAAACGTGTCCCATCCTATGATTCCTTCTACGTAAATTGGGAAATCGTGTGGGACGTCATGTAGTCTGCACTCTGATCCATACAGATGGGCTTGCACCGTACCTAGTGTCTTACGTGCACCATGAGTTGCACCAAAAATTGCTACTTGGTTCCTATCGTACATTAGTTTGTTAGTGTTAAGGCTATCTTTTTTTATTATAAAAATCTCTGCTCCCAAATTTGCGTAAAATATTGCCTTTCCCTTCTTTAAGTGTGGGCTCTCTAATTTAATGATGGTGGTATGTGCTCTATCCTTGCTACTTTGATAGTTACTTTGGAGTGCTGTTCTATCCCTTTTTTATCTACTGGAAACTTGGGGTTATGATTTTTTACTTGTGCGTCCAATTTTTTTTTGGTTTTTTTTTTTTATTGCAAAATCTTCTACCTCTGCTTGACATGCATGTCCATATTTTTCGCTTCTTACTAAGTTCTGAGAGCTTTCTCATTTTATATATATCGTATTTCCCCTTTGCCCTCTTTCTCACTTTCCTTTCGCGCATTTTAATCCGTCTGCAAGCTTCCTCCTGCAGCCTCTCTCTCTTCGGCCACACTTTCTTCGTTCTCTTTTCGTAATTTGTGCTTGGCATTTGGGGACCATACCAAACATCTTGCGATTTTAAAGCCACCAATTTGTCCATCCTATTGTCAAGCTAGTATGCTACACCTCTTTGTTGTGGAAATGTGATTGGTGGAAGTTGATTACCTCTGTTACGGTCTCTATTGTAGTTCTTCCTACCATCTTGATTCGTGTATTAGCTGTTTTTATATTTGTTAAATGGATAAAATTCTTTGCTATAATAACTGTCAGCTATCGTTACCGTGATTTTTATAGTAATTTCCTGCATTTCTTGAATCGTCGTTATAATTTTAGCCCCTACAATTGGTGTGATAGTTATAGTTATCTGCTTTATTATGATTTTTAAAAATATTTCGGTTTCTACATCTGTTATAATTTAAGTTATAACCGTCGTTTGATCTATTATTTTCGAGTCCATTTATCTCGTCTGTGGGTATGGCCGTCTCTCATATAGTGTCCTGGTTCCTGGCAGTAGTTACACTTTCCGTTTTCTTTCCTGTTACTTTTTGTTCATCTATTCTTGTTTATGACAGCGATTAATTTTAGGCATTCTTTGATTATGTCTATTTTTCCTACAATACATCCAATATTTTTCAACGGCGGCCGTAGTAGTTTGTAACCTGGTTGGTCACTTTCCTTAGTGTTCTCGGATTAAAAATCGTTATTCTCCAAGGTAAAATTGGATGTAATCTGTATATAAATTGCTTTTCTGCCTCTCATTTTAGGCTTACTTTAAGGATCTGTTTTTGAATCTGAAGAAACTACGGGTTCGTACAACGTCGTTAATCTGTGGTACAATCTTGTACCCATCTACCGTCGTTTTCTTGAGGTTCACTGNACCTTATTTTTATTGGGTTAAATCTTTGTTTAGCTTCTCCCCCCCTCTTGATGAGCTAAAAATTCTATCGGTTTTTACCTCTATTTTATAAGGTTAATTTTTGTTAAGCCCCGCCTTCGCCCCGTTTCACTTTATCTCAGCCCCTGCTCACTATTATGTAACTCTCTAACAAGGTAACTTAATAAGCTTCCCTCACTATTTTAAACATCTACTTTCAGCAACCCTTCAGCTGCATCTCGAGTTGAAAATATGTGGGTTATCATGTCATTTTTAGTTAAACTACTTTTTGCACTTCCTCTTTCAGCTTTCCTTACATTTTTAAAGAAACCGACCTCAGCCTCCTTACAATTTCCAATTATATTGTCTAAGGAACGCTCCAATATTTGTTCTGGCACTCTTAAGTCACTTCCTACTACTCTCTCAGAAATAATTTTATCTATATAATTTGTTAACACATTTCCACGCCATCTTTGGGGTGTGCTATGGTGCGCTAGTTTATTTTATCTTTGAAAATAATATTAACATTTACATCTTGATAGCGCGACTCATAACTGACTATGCAAAAACAATGGTTTTTTCAAATATTGTCCAATATTATTAAAACTTTGACCTTCGGATTTATGTATAGTCTTGGGTAACGCTAAGATTAAAAGACATAGTTGTTAATATAAAATAAAAGGTGATTATAATAAATGTTCTGTAATCAGAGTTGATTTTTGGTATAAAAACTCTATTTCCAATTTTTTCTTTACTAATGATTTTTACTTTGATATTGTATCGAAGCAATTTTCGTTATAAAAAAAAAGTACAACGTTATTTATTAAATAGTTAACATCTTTACCAAAAATATTGGAACAAACATTAGTTGTTTCCCATTTATTTGGCAGTTGCAGTGACTTGTTTTTTCCTTCTCCAATATGTAATAATAGTTTTGCAACACATGCGCGCGCGCGTGTGTATTTATATCTTAAAATACTCAATTTTTATCTTACATACAATGGCTTATAATGTTTTGGATATATATACATATAAGTCTGCAGAAATAAGCTTTTCATTTGTATAGCGTCAGCATAAGTCTAATATTGTACGAATACATTTTTCCTACCTCGGGTGTTTTTGAGAAGCTGGTATGCCTTCGGTAAGAAAAGTAGGATTCGCCACATAAGCGCCATCGCTCCGTGGCTACATAACGTCCCTTGGGTCCTGCTTCGCAGGTCCGTAAAATAGCCCCAGAGACGATGGCACTTGTCCGACGAAAACTACCATCCTATGTAAATAAATTTTTTAAGTTATACTTCTATAGGCGCGTTATGCGCGAGGGTAAATCAATGATTTCAGATTTTGACCTTAAGAAAAAGTGTGATGAAAGTGGATTTTGCTTGATTTTCCCCCCCTGCCCCACCCCTCGTGACGTACTTCCGGTTTCCTCTACACCACATAACCAGGCCACACATTTTTTATTTTTTGAATTTCATTTCTTTTTTTTTTAGCCAATTCAAAAAAAAAAAAAGAAAAAAAAAACAGTTTTCAAAGAGATTAGAACCCCCGACCTCTTACTTTCTGACCTCGGCCCTTACCTACTCTGCTATGAGCAGGCCCAACACATAGGATACCCAATTACTTCATGTTATCTTACAGTTTGTAACTTATTTTTCATAAAAATTTTTTATTTAATGTACATTAATTTATTTGGTTTAGTTATGAATTTGAAAAATAAACAATTTACTCAATAAAACAATTTAAAAAAAAATGTTTTTAAAAAAAAACGAGGCAATTAGTATATTTTAGCAAAGTACCCTTCCAATTCATTAATGAATATTTATTCCTACGTATTCAATTTATTACTTTAACAGTAAATAAATAAATTTTCTTAGAATTGTTTTATATTTTTTCAAAATTTTTATAAATTACGAAAAAAAACTTTATGAGTAGTGGAAAGCTACTAACTGAAACACCGCGCAAAAAAAGGCACCTTGTATGAAGTTTTAGTTAAACTACTTTGTCTTCCAAAAGCCACGAAGTACACACCCAGCTTTGTTAGGTGACGACTTTCGTTAAGTACGACTCTTTTAAGAGTCTTAAAATTTTATCATGGAAGGTATATATATATGGGTGATTCTCTGTCAAATCGTGCGCAAAAAAAAAGATCTTTCTGAAACTTGAGGAATGTATTCCAAACAACGTTACAAATGCCGATGAATTTTTTTTAGATTTTTTAGAAGTCACCACAGCGAGCTATGGACCCCTTAACTATCAATTTTCAGCGTTTTTTAAGATTTAGTGTAATTTTGAGCTCGATATTCCTCTTGAAAGATCAATTTTTAGTAAAAATATGCTATTTAAACAAAAATCTGAAATTCCCTGGATTTTCTGAAAAAGATAGTTTAAAGGCCCAAAAGTAGATTTCATAACCTTAAAATCGAAAACTAAACTTTGAAATTTGAAAAAGAGGGCATGCGATCCAAGCTTTCAGCCTCAAAAAATTTATG
>NW_019379981.1:115174-134475 GCF_000648655.2 Copidosoma floridanum
TCCCTTAAGAGTTTGGCAACAGTAATACATTACCTCATTAAGGCTGCATCTTGTTAACACATTTCCACGCCATCTTTGGGGTGTGCTATGGTGCGCTAGTTTATTTTATCTTTGATTCTGAATAAGTTAATTGCATTATTTCATGTCGTCGTAACAATTGTTCCAATATTTAAATAAATTTTATGTGGAGTTGAGCCTTCACAAAGATTGTTTAGAAATTAATTAGAAATTTATATAAATATTATTTTCAGATTTATTATCACCTTTATAAGAAGCATGATCTATGCTGTAATATGTTGTCATTTCTCCTTTTACACGATTAAGAATTTTATAATTAAAAAAGTAAGGATATTTATTATGAGAAGTAAGCGTAACGTTACTTTTTTAAATATTAATATCTTAACCAAAAATATCGGAACACACATCAGTTATTTTCCATTTGTGTGACGCTTGAAAGGATTCTATTTTAACTTCTCTAGTATTAAATAATAATTTCAAAAATGTTTTGTCAGTAAAATGCTTTTTTAAGAATTTTTTTTAGTTCTCTTTAAATAAAAAAATTAAATTTAGCTGTAAAAAAGCATTATCTCCTTTTCCTTTTTCAAAATCTTCAATAAAAATTGTTTTAATTTTTTTCATGAATTATTGCCTCAAATATCTTAACACATTAAGAACCACGCAAAAAAAATTTCTCAATTAGCTTGGCAGCATAACGTTACATGTGTTACATCGGCGAGACGATTTATTTGAGTCTAAGCTTGCGCTTAATAACTCGGGACTCGCACTGATCGCGTAGGTGGGACGTGGCGAGAAAATGGTTAATTTAAACGATATGGGGTATTTGCGACGGGGATTCGACTGTGTAAAAGAAATCAAGTTGTATTGAATCGAATTGGTTATTGTGCAGTATCCTGATGCATTTGTTCGCGACGCGCTTTTAGGTTATCAATGTTACCCGGAGCGACGTTTCAAATGGTGTCCCGTTCGCGATCTGGAGGTGACCAGTAACGAAACGAGTAAAGGTAGTTGCTCTAGAGGTTAGCAAGGGTTAATCTGTAGTTAAATTCACGATCAGTCGAAGAGCCACCAATACCGTCACAAGTAGAGGTAATTGCCCTAGATTTTATACAAGAACACTTGATTATTTATTCCCGTGGTTTAGAACTTCTCGATACCGTAGTAGGTAATAATGCAGATTCTGAGGCTACACACGTGACAAAAAAAAAAAGGAAAAAAAAAAAAATATAACTATTTTAATACTTGGAAACAACTTACTTTTATTCTAAGTATTTTATATTTTTTCAAAATTTTTATAAATTACGAAAAAAAACTTTGCTCTGTATTAATACAATAATTAATTTTTATTGTATTTTATTCTTTTAGAATTTTTGCAGTCGTGATTGAAGTGGTTTTTTGACTTAAAGATGTTCTTCACATAGTTTGTAGAGGAAAGTTCAGAGAAATGACAGGAACGCTAATGGATACAGTAAAGTTATCAATTCTTTTTCTTATGTAGATGTACTCATATACATGCATTCACGCACATTTCATCCCCACGTTCTAACTTTATTTAAAATTTTATTTGTAGGTCTATTTGAAAATTCAATAGGTCTTTCTACAAGTAATCTTTTGTACCCAAAAAATTAGGAGATTCCTACAAATCATATAAATGACATTTGATTTTTTCATATGTTAACATGTTAAATATCCATTTTTTTTAATGTATCATGTGTAAAATAATGGTACAGTCAAACGAGCTGCAATGTTCGTAGATATTTTTTATGTTATTCCAGTATTCGTTTAACGTTTGAATAATATCTGCTAAAAAAACCTACGTTTGATGAACGTCTTTAAGGGACATTCACTGGCATGTAATACTACCCTATTAAAGAAAAGTATACCACAGGATGATTTTTCCTAATTATCTACATACAATTATATTTTGGGTAATAAATATGGACGAAAAATAAGTGTGGGATCGTACGTGATAGATTTAAGCGTGACGTTACGGATGTAATCAGCGTAGGCATTAGAATGTTGTTTTAAAATCACCGGAAGATTCGATGAAAGTGCACAGTCTTGGATTGGCCATCCTATGTATTATTTTTATTGTATTATGCCGTAATATATCGTTTGTAATTGTTAACTCATTACATATTCATTAAAATCACACTCAATCTACGTAGGTATACTCATTTCCACGATAATTGCACCACCTTCGTACACAATCTTGTTTCACAGAAGGTATTTTTATACTCAAAATTACATTGTTTGCCCTATAATTTTATAGAAATATAACTTAAAACTTGGGTACCTAAGAACCCACTGTCCACTGGTTTTTTACCTGGTAAAATATGGAATTACAAATATTTGTTGGGTTTAGCGTGCAAAGCCCCTAGATGGGTGGAGCGTGATTAGTATATATCTTCCAATGTTATGCAATGATTTTGGAGGGTCATTCCTCGCAACCTCCGTCACCCCTTCGGCCCACCTCATCAATAAGGTAAAATTCGATTAGTTTTTACCTTATTTTTATTGGGTTAAATCTTTGTTTAGCTTCTCCCCCCCTCTTGATGAGCTAAAAATTCTATCGGTTTTTACCTCTATTTTATAAGGTTAATTTTTGTTAAGCCCCGCCTTCGCCCCGTTTCACTTTATCTCAGCCCCTGCTCACTATTATGTAACTCTCTAACAAGGTAACTTAATAAGCTTCCCTCACTATTTTAAACATCTACTTTCAGCAACCCTTCAGCTGCATCTCGAGTTGAAAATATGTGGGTTATCATGTCATTTTTAGTTAAACTACTTTTTGCACTTCCTCTTTCAGCTTTCCTTACATTTTTAAAGAAACCGACCTCAGCCTCCTTACAATTTCCAATTATATTGTCTAAGGAACGCTCCAATATTTGTTCTGGCACTCTTAAGTCACTTCCTACTACTCTCTCAGAAATAATTTTATCTATATAATTTGTTAACACATTTCCACGCCATCTTTGGGGTGTGCTATGGTGCGCTAGTTTATTTTATCTTTGATTCTGAATAAGTTAATTGCATTATTTCATGTCGTCGTAACAATTGTTCCAATATTTAAATAAATTTTATGTGGAGTTGAGCCTTCACAAAGATTGTTTAGAAATTAATTAGAAATTTATATAAATATTATTTTCAGATTTATTATCACCTTTATAAGAAGCATGATCTATGCTGTAATATGTTGTCATTTCTCCTTTTACACGATTAAGAATTTTATAATTAAAAAAGTAAGGATATTTATTATGAGAAGTAAGCGTAACGTTACTTTTTTAAATATTAATATCTTAACCAAAAATATCGGAACACACATCAGTTATTTTCCATTTGTGTGACGCTTGAAAGGATTCTATTTTAACTTCTCTAGTATTAAATAATAATTTCAAAAATGTTTTGTCAGTAAAATGCTTTTTTAAGAATTTTTTTTAGTTCTCTTTAAATAAAAAAATTAAATTTAGCTGTAAAAAAGCATTATCTCCTTTTCCTTTTTCAAAATCTTCAATAAAAATTGTTTTAATTTTTTTCATGAATTATTGCCTCAAATATCTTAACACATTAAGAACCACGCAAAAAAAATTTCTCAATTAGCTTGGCAGCATAACGTTACATGTGTTACATCGGCGAGACGATTTATTTGAGTCTAAGCTTGCGCTTAATAACTCGGGACTCGCACTGATCGCGTAGGTGGGACGTGGCGAGAAAATGGTTAATTTAAACGATATGGGGTATTTGCGACGGGGATTCGACTGTGTAAAAGAAATCAAGTTGTATTGAATCGAATTGGTTATTGTGCAGTATCCTGATGCATTTGTTCGCGACGCGCTTTTAGGTTATCAATGTTACCCGGAGCGACGTTTCAAATGGTGTCCCGTTCGCGATCTGGAGGTGACCAGTAACGAAACGAGTAAAGGTAGTTGCTCTAGAGGTTAGCAAGGGTTAATCTGTAGTTAAATTCACGATCAGTCGAAGAGCCACCAATACCGTCACAAGTAGAGGTAATTGCCCTAGATTTTATACAAGAACACTTGATTATTTATTCCCGTGGTTTAGAACTTCTCGATACCGTAGTAGGTAATAATGCAGATTCTGAGGCTACACACGTGACAAAAAAAAAAAGGAAAAAAAAAAAAATATAACTATTTTAATACTTGGAAACAACTTACTTTTATTCTAAGTATTAGGATCGTACATGCGGAAAAACAGCGTGAGGTGTCCGATAATAAAGTTTAAACTGCACTCGTGGAGGACCGTATGATAGCAGGAACTACTCAGTCAATTAACTACTCAGTCAACTGTTCGAGGGGTAAAAATTAAGTACCTGTTTCTGGCCCCCAGGCTCTTTTCATAAGGAGTAGTGGACCTCGTCCACGTGCCGGCTCGAAAACGACGCAGGAAAGCCTGCCGGGAAAAAGACAATAGCCAAAGATCTAATAGGTTAGAGCTGCTCCAGTTTAGCCACTCAAAAATTGGTACTTCCCACATCCGGCGTGCTCTCCTACATGCGTCAAGAGAGGGGAAGGTGATTCACTCACTCGTGCCCTTCCTTTCTCTTTGACATCCAAGTCTCACAGATTTTCCATGTAACTTAATATAAATATAAAGATTAAATATTACTAAAATTTACTAATGCTAAGCACAGTTCGTTTATTCAGCCGAATTTGTTGCAACAAGAGCGGTGAAAATCGCTTAATATTTCGTGTAAGTGTTGATTAAATAATCGTCTGGTGCATTGTGGTAGTAACAATAGGTTTAGTAGTAGTAATTTTAAGACAGTAATAACTATAATAGTTGCTAGGTTTGCCGCATCCATTAATCAAAAGAATTGATAATCATGGAAGATTAATTACCAACAGTGGTGGTTGTGGTTAAAAAACACTTATATATTAAGTAACTGTAATCAGGTATTTTTTGCGACCCAATGATTGCTAACTTAACTAAGCTTGCCGGTCGTTTCAATTTATTGTTAGTTACGAATGTTTTTCAAAATGTTAGTAGCATGATCAATTCATATATTTCTCTTTGCCTAATCGTTGGTTGGAGAGGACGTCAGTTCGTGGTGCCTTCCAAGGGAAAATTCCGTTACTTATAATGGAGCGGCCTTGCAGACTCTTTCTCTCGACATATCTGAGTCAGAAAGAAGGGAAAGAGCTATTGTTGATTATTGGCTCGACTTACCCGTTTTCCTTTACATATTAAACGAGTAGCAACATTTGTCAGGATCACAAAAATTAGGCTATTGCGGATGGTATAAAAACTCGATAGTGTAAAGGGGTAGCTCGGCAAATCGTGCATCTGCAAAACGAATGAAAAGTTAATAATGTTGCTCTGCTATATTTACCGTAGTTAACACCTTAACTCATATTACTGTTGCCTATTGTAAGTCTCTGAATTCGGCCTGGCCGTGTCTGTTTTATTACTTAAATTAACTATGTACATATATTTTATCTTAATATACTTGTTTCAATTCTAAATTATTCTTATCTACTGGCACAGCTGTTCCTAGCTAAATTTCGCATCTATTCGTTCTTTAAAGTTATTTTATTTTTCTGCCTTGAGAAGTATTCCGTTTGATTTTCGTTTCCGGTCAGCATAGGCGAGCGTGCACGTTCGTGAGTCATGTTTGGTCATAGTACTCCAGCTACGAGCATTCCTCGAAAGTGATTCACCTCTTTTCAGATGCACGTTGGTCCATGCTCAAAATACTTTCAAAATAACATGGAAAATTCCTAAGGAATGAGCGAGGAAAAAAATTTTATTAGTAATTTTAGTCTACCGACATTACACATGCTTTTTCAAGAATATTTTAAATTTGAAAATCGTTCCACTAAATTTAAACAATAGCAGCATCTTTAAATGTACTATAAAGTATTTCGTTGACTGTTCTTAAAATTTCAAAACATTCTGCTTTATTAATGCGATTTAAAATTAGTTTAAATAAAAAATGCTCCGAGTTAAAAGACACTATGTTAAGTCGACGTATTGTTGAATTATTTCAAACTCTTTCTCGATTTACCCAAGTTTTTGTTACTGATTTGAAACAGTAGTATTCTAAAATATTAACGTAGCCAATTGTTTTGTTCAAAGTTTGTTCAAGGATTTTTGAATGATAAAAATTTTAATTGTTGTTGACGTCGAAAAATATGTTTACCTGCTCTGTGTCGGTATGATGATAAATTAAATCAACTATTAAAACTATAACGATTTTAGTTATTTTATTCGATATTACTATAATCTTTCCTCTTTTGTTTTATTTAATGTCAATGTCGTGAGTAAAAAAAAAGCTATTCATAATTCAAGGTCAAGTTTGTCACATGACACCTAAAACAACCTTTTGCCTCCCACCTCAAAGCCTATACAAGGGATTATAATTCATTAATTGCATAGTCTGAGCAACAAAATATTTGTTCTAGCCCCCTTCAGACATTTTCAACCACTTCCTTCATAATTATTTTATCTACATAATTTGTTAACACATTTCCACACCATCCTTGAAATAGGGCTGTACCGGGCTAGTTTTTTTTTTCTTCAATTCCCAATACGTTTAATATACTACATTACGATATTAGTGCTTGAGGAAGGCGATTGTCGCCTAATTACCTAACCTCTCGCACGAGTAGTGTATACAATTTTTTGACACATCGTGCGCGGGAAACGAATTCATGAGCCATCTAATGTGGCTCTGCAAAGATCTCGACGTACACACACTCTCGCACGAGTTCGCAGCACGAGTTGTGAGTCGCGTGTGTATATCGAGGTCTTTAGAGCCTCAACAGATGGCTCATAATCGAGGTCTCCGCGCACGGCTTGTCGATAATTGTATTATTAAATCTATCCTAAAAGAATCAGTATCATGTGACGGTCAACAGAATACGCCGCACATTGCGGCGAAACGGACTTTTTTGTACATAAAAAAAAAGCGCTGGCAACTGTGGACCGATCGACATGATTTTTTTTGGAAATTATAGGTGAATGCACGAGAAATACCAGAAAAATGGTCCTGACCTAAAAAAAAGGTGTGGAGGGGGTTGAAACTACACTTAAATATTCCAAAAAAGGTAGAAATGACACATAGTTTCGTCTAACTTATTTAATTAAGACTTAACAATAATTAAATATAAACATTTTTACATAAGATAGCAAGATTTTAACAAATTACATTAAAATGGGTTAAAATAGAGCTCATTGGGGTTGAAATAGTACAAAACTACCCCTAAAATTTGAATTTTCGTACTGTAAAAAATAAATTAATAATCATTCTGTAAGTTGGTCTATAATTTATTTTATATTTAACAAATTTACCAGTTATGTTGTGAGCAAGTGCTGGAAAAAGTACCGCTTAGCGTTACAAGGGTTGAAAAATTTTGAAACTTACCCCAAAATTGCAATTTTGAGTGATATTTGTGTCAAATAAATAATATTTCTCCGACTTAGTAAATAATTATAATAGACTTTACTGAGAAGGAATGAACCGCAAACTCTGTATAATAAAAAATGATTGCGTGATATTATGGTGTAAAAGGTGAAAAATTTAACAAAGCAACCCCTACAAGAGTTAATTTACGTGTTTTTAAGGTCAAGTGATGTATGTTTCTTAAAGTTTGCAATATATTACTTCTAATAACTAATTGACCTATTCTTTGTAACAAAAAGTGCGATAACACTACTGCTAGGATACACAGGGGTTGAATTAATCAAAAACTATCCCCACAATTGATATTCATGCATATGTTTTTTTTTGCACCATTATACTTCTGCTCAGATCGTCATTAATTGTTTTTAAGATGATTGCAAACGAATTTATTACTACCATTGTCGTGCAATTCATCATGAAATAAATACGAAGCTGTGCAAGGGTTGAAATAATACAAAACTACCCCTAACATTGGAATTTTCGTGCTGTCACAAATAAATCAATAATAATTCTGTGATTTAGGCTATAGTTTATGTTATGTTTCACGAATTCACCAATTTTGTTGTGACCAAAGGTGTAAAAAGGAACTGTTTAGCGTTACAAGGGTTGAAAAACTTACCCGGAATTGCAATTTTTAGTATTTTCTTTCGTTAAATAAATAGTATTTTTTCGACTTTGTATAAAATTATTATAGACTTTACTGAAAAGGAGTAAACCACAAATTCGATATAAAAAAAACGATCGGGTAATATTAACCGTTATGATTTAGTGAGGCGTATTGAAGTAACGATCATTTTAAAAAGTCATTCACTCGCTGCATATTGCTTAACTCAATTGGAATGTCATTTTAACTCTGAGCGCAGGGACTATCGATATCGATTGGCAGATACTTCACAATAACAGTGTTACACAACAGAGTCCATTATTATGATAAATCGTGCATAAACGTTAACTTGACAAGCACTACGTATATTCAAACGAGTTACGGTTAAACTATGGCAAGTACTTATTGAGCACTCAAACAATTCGGAAACAGCATTTTTACAGGACTTGTGTGGGACTTGAACGAAGGAGCGACTCTTAATTATTACTTGTGCTAGACTAAGTCATAAGTTAAGTAGTACTTGGGCATCACTTTAGCAGTAATTAAGTCCCACTTCTACAATATTTTATAGAAATTCAGTGGCAGTTTGACGGAAATAGTGTAATTTTCAAGTGGTGCTAGGTCATTGATGTAGCCTTAATAAGATAACTTATTACTGTTGCCTAACTTTTAAGGGACTTCAGTGTAGTTTAAGCGGTGTATCGACAGTAAATCTGCGCAATTGGAGCATTAGTCAAGTGGTACTTCTAGGGACATTTACGGTATTTAGGCAGTTCGTAAGTATTACTTTTACGGCACATGTGCGGTATTTCAGTACCATTTCAGCAGTACTATGCTGCACTTGGGAAGTACTTATGCAGACCATATGCAGCACTTGCGCAATACTTGTGCAGTACTTCGATGATACTTTGACGGTACTTTAGCAGCACTCAAGCATTGGTTGTGCAACACATTTTCAGGCTTGCTTCGAAAATTGTTATGAGAGCCGTTTTGAGAATCTTTTTGGAACCTGTTTTGAAGCCCGTTTTGAGATCTGTTTTGAGACCTGTTGTAGGAATCATTAAATAACTTATTTTAAGATCCGTTTTAAGACTCGTTTGAAACTTGTTTTAAGACTTGTTTCAAGACCTGTTTTGGGATTTGTTTTGAGATCTATTTTGAGACTTATTTTAAGACTCGTTTTGAGGCCCGTTTTAAAAATGTTATGAGAACTGTTTTAAGAACCGTTAGATAATTTATTTTGAGACATGTGTAAGACTCGTTCTGACGCCTGTTTTAAGATCCGTTTTGAGCCCTGTTTTGAAACTCGTGTTAAGACCTGTTTTGGGACTTGTTTTGAGGCCAGATTTAAAACCCGATTTAAGGCTTGCTTCGAGACCTGCTCTGAGATCTGTTTTAAGACTCGTTTTGAAACCCGTTTCGAGAATCATCTTGAGACTTTTTTAAGACTTGTTTTGAAATTTGTTCGAGATCGTTTTTAAAACCTGTTTTGAGACTCATTTTAAGACCTGATTTGAGACCCGTTTTGAGATTTATTTTGGCATCCTTTATAAAGCCTGTTTTGAGTCTCGTTTTGAGACTAGTTTTGAAAACCTTTAAATAAATTATTTGGAGACTCGATTTGGGACCTGTTTTGAGACACGTTTTGGATCTGTTTTAAAATTTTTTTTAAACACGTTTTAAGATATGATTTGAGATTTATTTTGAGACTTGTTTTGAGATCCGCTTCGAGACCTGATTTGATACCTGTTTCGAGCCCTGTTTTGATATTCTTATGAATCATTATTTTGCTACTTTTTAAGATAATTTTTATTTACTTGGTCAACGGCCAAGTATTTCACAAGTACTGCTCAAGTGCTGCACATGGGATGCACAAGTACTTGCTAAGTGCAGCATAGTACTGCTGAAATAGCACTGAAATACCGCACATATGCTGTATAAGTAATACTTACGAATTTCCTAAATAGCACAAATTTTCCTAGAAGTACCACTCAACTAATGCTCTAATTGCGCAGAATTACCGTCGATTTACCGCTAAAATTACACTGAAGTCCCTTAAGAGTTTGGCAACAGTAATACATTACCTCATTAAGGCTGCATCCATGCCCTAGCACCACTTAAAAATTACACTATTACCGCAGAACTTCCACTGGAATGAAAAAGGGATGTAAGTGTCAAAATCAAAATTTTTGGTTCGAATAATCAAGAGTGTGTACGGAACATGGAATGTAACCAGCCTACTAATGTGAAGTATCTGCCAATTGATATCGATAGTTCCTGTGCTTAGAGTTAAAATGACATTCCAATTGACTAAACCAATATGCAGCGAGTGAACGAATTTTTTAAATGATTGTTACTTCACTACGACTCATTAAGTAATAAAGGTTACCTTTGCAGCTCATTAATACTAATTCAGTCTTCAATATTATACACAGGTTACTTTAGCGAAAGTGCTCGTGGAAAAAAATAAATGTATTTTTTTAACTTCAATTGTAATAAGGATAGTTAATAATTATAAAACTTAGAATATACACACAATATATGCCTTCCCGCTCCTTGATGCCAAACGCAAGAGTGGCCGTGGTCTTGGAGACCATGGTCGCCTTGCGATTTGTCCATGCTGAAGTGTTGTGCGATAAACGCACGGAACGCTCGATTTCGGCGCGTAACTGCCGGTCTACGTAGCCAAAAAAGGTTGTCGTAGGTTTTTAACACGAAAAACTCCGAGCGTAAAGCCCAAGATTTGCCTCTCCGTGTGGGCGTCTCGAATGGGTGTGTACCTTGGGGTAAAAGCACGGGGACTAAGGGCAGAAAAAAAAGGGGAGGAAACGGTTACAGCATAGTATGGAACTGGGGGCTCGGGACTTACGATCAACACCCTCCACACTACGGCGGTAAAGGGTGCCCGTAAAAATCAAATTGAATGGTGTACGTGTAAAAATAAACATGAATAATAAAAATTTATGTGCCATAAAAACTTAATAATATTTAAAAAATAAATCTACCTATCATCACATGCATATGTATTAATGCTCTCATTTAAAGTTTTATTGTTACAAATTTAATTTTTTTAAATAAATTGGTCATTCAAAAGAAATCTTTTCTCGATTAAAGATATTTAAAAAACTAATTAGTTTACGTAAAAATGATATTTACGTATAATAATACAGTATAATTTTGTTTTTTAATAAATGTAAATAGTAAGAAATAGTTACAAAAATTTACCTCATTATGTCATGTTACAATATTTAAATAATAATTTTATTAAACTTATACGGTTATTTATTATTTAAATGAACTGTGCAATGGTATAATGTACAATTTTATCCTTTTGTTAATGTATAAAAATCAAATTTTTTTATCTACTTCAGATTAGTCAACGTAGAAAATTTATTTTCAAACAATATTTTTTATTTCCAAATTTTTATCTCTTTCTATTTGAATATACATTCCGTTTTTATTTCTGCATCTTGATAACGCGACATATAATTAACCATGAGAAAATAGTGGTTTTCTCAAATATCGCCCAATGGTAGTTTTCCTACGAGTTTAAAAAGTCTCTGTTTGCGGCCCGAGCCGAAGGCGAGGGACGTAACGAGGTTCGTAAAGGAGACTTTTCGAACGAGTTCCGGAAAACTGCTTTTTCGCCCGAAGAAGTACCAGCCTCCCAAAACCACCCGAGGGCGGAAATTAGTACATTACGTCACTAGGGCACAAAGTAGAAACATGAGCGCCCAAAGGGCGCGCTTGTTGTAGGTTGGTACCCGAGTCGCGTACAATGTTTTTCTTACCGAGGGCGCAAAGTGCAATTTTGCACCCAGTAAATCACTTTAGGCCCTAGGGCAGAAAAGTACTGTAAGCCCGGAAGGCGCAAAAAACTTTTCTGCCCGTGGGCCCAGAATAATTACAAGGGCGCAAAGTGTGACCCGGGAACGCAAAGCGACAGTTGCACTTTAGATCCATGGTAAGAAAAATTATAAAATTTTAACCTTGAGATTCTTGTATAGTCGTGAAAAACGCCAAGACTAAAAATGGTAGTTTTCCTACGAGTTTGAAAAGTCTCTGTTTGCGAACCGAGAGGTTTGCGGCCTGAGCCGAAGGCGAGGGACGTAACAAGGTTCGTAAAGGAGACTTTTCGAACGAGTATCGGAAAACTGCTTTTTTGCCCGAGGAAGTTCCAGCCTCCCAAAACCACCCGAGGGCGGAAATGGTAGTTTTCCTACGAGTTTGAAAAGTCTCTGTTTGCGAACCGAGAGGTTTGCGGCCCGAGCCGAAGTTGAGGAACGTAACGAGGTTCGTAAAGGAGACTTTTCGAACGAGTTCCGGAAAACTGCTTTTTCGCCCGAGGAAGTACCAGCCTCCCAAAACTACCCGAGGGCGGAAATAGTAGTTTTCCTACGAGTTTGAAAAGTCTTTGTTTTGCTAACCGAGAGGTTTGCGGCCCGAGCCGAAGGCGAGGTCCGTAACGAGGTTCGTAAAGGAGACTTTTCGAACGAGTATCAGAAAACTGCTTTTTTGCCCGAGGAAGTACCAACCTCCCAAAACCACCCGAGGGCGGAAAAATTTGTTTTCTGTATAAAATTAAAGATAATGATGACGAATTAGATAATGTTCAGTCAATAGAACGAATATTGATATTATATTTTAGAATACGTGATTTTATCCTTATTTAATTTATCATACTTTAAATTAAACATTTAAGTACAAAGAACAATTTTTTTTATGGTACTATTTCTTTTATATCAATTTTTGTTGGTGTGAGTAAATTGAAATTTCCACATGATTTGTCTTCTAATTGTAAAACGTTTGTATGTGAAAGTTTAACATTTGTGTGTAAAAGTCCACGATTTTTGTATTTATTCAATTTTCAAAGGCAACCTGAAAAAATGGAGTTTTTGACCAGAGAAAATAGAATGTATCCCTTTATGTTTAAAAGGCCAAAGCGGCCAGTTTTTTGATGCTATAAACTCACGTTCCCCCAGCTGTAGTAGGCCCCCCATAAAGCAGGTGGCGTTAGCTCCGATGCGGTATGGGGCATCGTCGCTGGAGATTAGGATCTTGATACTGGAAAGCAACAAGAGGCTCTAATATAAGGTTAATTGGTCTTTATTGAGTTACTGGTTAAGTATAATAACTGCATAGCAGAGCAGGCGCAGAGGGACTGAAATCCGATCATAGTCTGTCTCGTAAGAGAGTCTACTCCCACTCTTCCTACCTATCGGTGGAGAAGTATCCTACAGGACTCCCCCCCAATTATGCGAATAACTTGATACAAACATAATTACCAAAACGATGCGCTGCTTACAGTAAATATAATCTATTTGGTTAATCAGTCTTGACATCTTGTTACTTGCTGAAAATTTTTTTAACACAATAACATTGATTTGGTTAAACGCATGCACAGATTTGATACAATAACAACAGAAAGAAAAAGAAATACAATACTAATTACGCTTTATCTCTTATTGTTGATGGCCGAGGCCACCTTCTTTTTTGGGTAGGTCTTAAGAATCATTCGAGAAGGATCTTTGCAAAGAATGGAAATCGGTAAGGTTCCAGGAACGGCTGGTGGATTTTGGTCTTCCGGAATGAAATGAATAGGCGTAAGTAGTTCCGTAGACATGTGCGGGGGATCTATTTACTTCTATCTTATAATTAAGGTTGGAGACGCTTTCTAATACCTTGTGGAGCCCTGAGTACGGTCTTTCTAGAAATTTCTTTGCCATAACTTTTAAAAATAGATGGGAACAGGTACGCAGATCTTTAAAGAAAAACGCTCGCGGTTTAAAACTATGCCCGACCGGAACTGGTTTTATGCTGCGCATGTGTTCGCGATATTCCTCTAAGAACTCTTTCAGATTTGGGGCGAAGTCTTCTTCAAAGCAAAACTCTCCAAGCACACGCAGGGTTGTACCATGTAAGAATTCCGCGGACGATGCCCCGGAATTTAGACGCTCATGCGTTCTCAAGCCTAGTAGAACCGTGAACAGTAAACGAGTCTAATCTCTGCTATTGCTTATGACACATGAGAGCGGCTTTCATGTCTCTATGCCAGCGTTCGATTAAACCATTCGCATCCGGGTGGTACGCTGCCGTAAGGTTGCGTTTAGTGACTATCAGCGAGAGGAGCGCTTGGAAGATTTGAGACTCGAATTGAGAACCCTAGTTTGTTGTGAGAAACTCTAGGGGGCCGAATTGCGAGATCCAGTGGTCAAATAACACTCTTAAGACAGTTGTGGCCGACATGTCTTTTAATGGGATGGCCTCGGGTCAGCGTGAAAATCTATCAATGATTATTAAAAGATAGGTATACCCGTCGCTGTTAGGGAGCGGACTTACGATGTCTAGGTGGATATGTTTGAAGCGTGCATCAGGGGCTTCGAAGTCGCTGGGGTTTTTCTTAACATGGCGCGTGACTTTGGCAGCCTGACAATCTACACACGTTTTGCATTTAGCACTGATGAATTTATGCGTGTCCGACCTTACGTAGCGCTGCTTGATCATCGTGTTTGTAACCTTGCCGCTGGGGTGCGCAGGTTTGTGGAATAGATCGAAAACTCGTTCACGGAGAGATTGTGGAATATATGGCTGGAGTATATTGCCAGAGATATCGCAGTAAAGGCGATAATAATCTTGGCCCCGTTCTATGCTTTTAAGTTCGAGCGAATGCTTCTGAAGTTCTTCCAGGAGTTTTTCGGGTTTGGGATCAGCTTTTTTAGCTTCGGCTGATTCGAGAATGTTTAAGTCTACTGAAAGACAGATTAAGTTGACGCGGGACAGTGTCTGTGACTGTGTTGGAGGTACCAGCGATATGCGTAATGTTGGTGAAATATTGAGAGATGTAAGATAGTTGGTGAGCCACGCACGGTGAGACTTTCTCGGCTTTTTGGCAAAAATCGAAAGTTAGAGGTTTATGGTCGATGTAAAGATGAAATTTCAACCCTCGAGAAAATAGTTGAAATATTTGACTGCTTCAAAGATAGCTGTGAGCTAGCGGATCGTATGGGCAATAGCTGATTTGTGCTGGGGAAAATTTTTTGAGAAGAAACGGCTTCCACAAATCGTTGATAAGCTGATCCAAGACAGCACCCATGGACAGATCAGACGTGTCAGTAACTAACCAGATTAGGGATTCAGGAGAAAGGTGGCTAATGAGAGCGGCATTTGCCAAATCTGTTTTTGTTTGTTCAAACGCCGTATCTAATTTCGAAGTCCATACAATTTCAGGTTTATCGTTCTTTACAGTACCATGAGTCAGCTTATTGTCAGATGCCTAGACAGATGCTGCGTACCAGAGGCAGTGCCGATAAGTATTACCAGCTCTAAAAAACGACGGAGTTAAGCAACAGTCTTGGGCTTCGAGAAGTTGGTCACGGCACTGATTTTTTCGTCAGTTGCGCCCGAACCATGTTTGTTGACCGTATAACCGAGAAATTTAAGTTCGAACTCTTAAAATTCTACTTGGGGGAATTTAAGTGGAGACCGAAGTGTTAAAGGCGCTCTAAGACTATCTCTAGATGCTTATGATGTTCCTCTTCGCTAGAGAAAAAACCAGAACTTGGTTTATGTATGCAAACGCGAAATCACAACCGCTCAAGGCTTGGTTGGTTGATATATCGTTGAAATGTTTGACTGGCATTTCGCAGGCCAAAAAGAATTACCAGGTATTCAAAAAGTTCAATCGGAGTAATGATGGCTGTTTTCGGCATGTCTTCAAGAGCCACCGGAATTTGATGGTAAGCCTTGAAGAGGTCTAGTTTAAAAAAATGAGTTTTGGCGCGCGGGCGACCGAGAAATCATGTAAGTAGATAAGGTAGAGAATATCTGTCCGGTTCGGTGATACTTTTCAGGCCACGGTAGTCACCACAGACGTGCCAGGAACCACTTTTCTTTGGAGTTAGATGCAATGGGCTGGCCCAGAGACTGCTTGAGTGTCGAATGTGGCCCTATTTAAGCAATCTACTAAGTTCTTGCTCGACAGTCTCGTATTTTTCCGGAGTTAACCGACGAAGACGTTCCATTCGAGGGGAACCTTTGGTAGGGATGTAATGAAGAACATCTTTTGTGCCTCGAGTCTTCAAAGGTTGTGATCCAATCACCTTGGAGAAGTTGCCCAAGATTTTATTTACGTCGGATGACGTGACTACATGGACCGTGAATGCGTGCGTTTTTTTTCATGAAGCCTTAAGCACAGGTACCAGACGTTGGGTCTGACAGTCTATTGTTTTTGAATTCAACTGAAAGTCCATAAACTTCCAGGAGATCCACTCTGATGATTGGATACGGAATGTCGGCCACGCAAATCTTCCACTTCACGGGATTTTTGAGCCAAAGGTCAAGAGTGAGTTCTACTTCACCATGGATTTTGATAGGTGATCCGTTTGCTGCAATCAGCTGTAGGTTTGAGGGACTGTAAGATTTTTTGGGGTCTCCCGGAATAAGCGAGACTTCAGCACCTGTGTCAATCAGAATTATGTGACCTGAAGCGAAATCGTGGACATGGAGATGACGAGAAGTGTGAGTCCCGTCCGCAGCCTTGATATGGCTGGGAGTCGTTAGTTTTCCGCCGGCGGCTTCTATGCGCACGGTTTAAAGCAATAACGAGCTAGGGTGCTGAACTTTCTATGAAGGCATCATATCCCATCTGGATGCTCGTCACCAACCTGGGATCTGTCACGTGATTGACCACGGTTCGGTAAGCGATTGCGGTTATAGGAGTTAGTTTTAAGCTGTTTCAACTCTTCGCTTAAACGAGCGACTTTAAGCTGCTGCGTTTCGCTGGAAACGGCTTTAGTTGAGATGGCAGCAACAAGAGTGTGAGTTGGTTCCATGGCCTCCACGTACCTGTTGGCCATGATGGCCAACTTGGACAGGTCCGTGATATCTGACACACGTAGGGCCGCACGACAAGGCGGAGGAAGTTAGTCTAGAAAAACGGTGGGAAAAATCGCGTCTGGACAATTAATACCTAACTCATGCAACTTATTTAGAATAAACGATGGTTTACCGCCTTGGGGAACCTGGCCTTTTATGAACTGGCGCAAGTGCTCCTCCGCAGAGCTTCCAACTGTCGATTTCAGCCTAGCTTATAGTTGTTCGTACAAATCGGTGGGGTGCGGTACTATTTGAATCAAATCTTGAATGACCTGAAGATCCAGCTTTTCAGCGATGCAGTCAGCTTTGGTAGCCGAGGTGGTAATTCCCACATTTCACATTGTAACTTCTGCCTAAACTAACCAGGTGATTGAATTATCCCTACAAAAATTCGCAATTTTAGGCTGACAATAAATAGCATTTATCTGTTGTTGGTTCTGATTTTCATTCGGGTTCGCATTAGCTTGTATACTTACCTGGAGTTACGCAACTGTAGCCTGGCTGGCTGCCAAAGCTGCCTGCAAGCGGTCTATTCCCTCCTGCTGTGATATTTTGGTGCATGTAGGCTTACAAAATAATAACTAACTGACTCTCGCAGGAGTCTTACAAAACAGATTTAATTTCTTGCTAATGAGTTTCACGCTCGGTTGACTCGGAACGAATCAGATTGCGATACACTGATTCCGTAAAGAAATGACAATAACAGAAATCAGCTATTAAAATAGTAGTTAAGCGCTTAAAAGTTAAAACTTCAAGTTAAAATAAAAATTAATGTCAAAAATCAAAATGTCTACGAATTCTTAAAAAGGCTATCACTTGCATGAAAACGTAGTCTTATTGAACGCAAGCTGAAAAGCTAAAAGCATGCATACCTACGCACACGCCCACACTTACCGTTACTAGGGAAGTTAGGAGGCTTCTACGAATTGTTGGCCCGCTTAGGGATTCTCGTGCAGTGCTTGTATGTATATGTGCATATGTATGTCTTTCAAAAAAACAAATGAGCACTAACGCACATCGTCGTTGTTACGCGAGGCAAATACCTGGAGGTAAACCTGGGAATCACTCCTCGACGGTTGCCGAGTTCCTATCTGGCTGAAGAACAGAACGTTCCTTTGGAACGAAACTTGCAACGTTTAACTTTGACTTGAAAGTAGTATGAGTACAGACTAAAATAGTTAAATATAATAAATAATACTAAGAAACTAGTATTTATACTGATAAAATGGCCTTAAATTAGATTCCGTAGTGTCACGCACGGATCTGAACCAATGAAAAGTATAAAAATAGGTCTTGTCAATGTGAACATTACTTTTGACCTCCAAATTTTTCATATATCATAGATTGCAATAAAATATTAAAGGTATTGAAATTTGAGACCTTGAAAACATTGCAATTAATCGTAATGATCCAAAAAATAAGGCCAAAAATGGCCAAAAAAATACACAATCGGTAAAAAAAACGGCAATGGCTAATGTTGTGAGTCGATTAGACCTATAAAAATTTATTCACATAAAAAGTAGTGCAGTCCTTCATGTTTGTACAAATATTCAAAATGTACCCGAAGCTGCAATTAACTTTTATTGTCAAACAAAATAATGAAAATGGCCCGCTCATCGGCTACAATAGCTATTAAAGCACTTCTACACCAGAGATGAGTAGAGAGATTGCTAACGCCAATGCTATGATGCGAGACGGCTTTTTGGCACTGATTGGAGCGTCCCGTTGCGGCCAGCCGTCGAACCGGGCTCACATCTTACTACTCGTATCGAGCAGCGTGCGCCTACGAGAAGAGGAGTGGATTCGCGTGGAAATGACCATATAGGCGCACACTTTGGAGAGATGTGGAAAGGGTATACCGAATGTGTGTCTACGAGGAGAGGAGTAGAAATGTTAACTATAACTATATATCTGATCGCACAGCCAAATCAAGCGACGACACGAGTTTTTCTCTTTTGACTGCAACCGAGTACATCCTATATATATTAAACTGACTTTTGCTCCCGCTCTTTTTTCTTTTTTCCCTACTTTTAATACTCATTTTAAACTTCACAATTATTTTGAAAAAAAATTTCAGCTATTTTTTTAAGGATGGCAGATCAGTTATGATCCCTTATTTATTATTTTCCTCATAATTGTTATGAACTATAGGACAAGTTGCGGAGGTTATCAATGAACACAAGTGGCTTTCAGGTACTTAAACACCGAAGTTCCGGTAGCTAAGTTAATTAACCCTTATGCCGCCGCTCAAATTGTTTTGCTATCACGGGATCGATTTCAACTTTCTGCAGATTTTTTTTAATGCAGTTCATCGTTCTGGTTAAATTTCTTTTATTTACGTTTTATTTAAATTTATAAATAATGTTGCCAACTTTTTTTTTT
>NW_019379981.1:135123-158589 GCF_000648655.2 Copidosoma floridanum
CCAACATTATTTATAAATTTAAATGAAACATAAATGAACCAAATTTAATTAGAATGATAAACTGCATTAAAGAAAAAAAAAATCTACTGACAGTTCAAATCGATCCCGTGATAGCAAAACAATTTGAGCGGCGGCATAAGGGTCAATTAACTTAGCTACCGGAACTTCGGTGTTTAAGTACCTGAAAGCCACTTGTGTTCATTGATAACCTCCGCAACTTGTCCTATAGTTCATAACAATTATGAGGAAAATAATAAATAAGGGATCATAACTGATCTGCCATCCTTAAAAAAATAGCTGAAATTTTTTTTCAAAATAATTGTGAAGTTTAAAATGAGTATTAAAAGTAGGGAAAAAAGAAAAAAGAGCGGGAGCAAAAGTCAGTTTAATATATATAGGATGTACTCGGTTGCAGTCAAAAGAGAAAAACTCGTGTCGTCGCTTGATTTGGCTGTGCGATCAGATATATAGTTATAGTTAACATTTCTACTCCTCTCCTCGTAGACACACATTCGGTATACCTCTTCCACGTCCCTCCAAAATGTGTGCCTATATGGTCATTTCCACGCGAATCCACCCCTCTTCTCGTAGGCGCAGGCTGCTCGTTACGAGTAGTAAGATGTGCGCCCGGTTGGACGGCTGGCCGCGGCAGGGCACTCCGATCAGTGCCAAAAAGTCGTCTCGCATCGTAGCATTGGCGTTAGCGATCCCTCTACTCATCTCTGTCTACACGAATCACAATTAATATTTGACCTCTAACTTTTTTTTATATGCTACAAGGAAGTTGTGATACGTACATTACTATGATTTCGAACATTTCCAGAGCTGCAATTATTTTTTAGGGGGCAAAATCTATCCGTAAATAGCATCAACGACAGAAATCGTATTGAAAGCTGGCGATGGATAAATTTTAGTATTGTATATACTTGAAACTGTTTTTTTACGTCACAGGTAAAACAGTTTTTCATGTTTGTAAAAATATCTGAGCATATAAGTAGCTGCAAACTAATTGTATTTATGAATGTAGGTAAAAAATGTTCTGTTTTACAGACAAAACATCTATTAAAGAACTCCTTATGAAACAAGTTTTCAGATTAGACCTTTGATTATTTCTATCTTTTCGTAAGACTGGGGACTTCTGAGGGCACGTTTTACATGAAATTGTTGATGAAAATTGTATACTCCTACGTATGAATTGGAAGTTTTTGTTAGAATTAGTATAACATAGAAAAAGTAATGATTCTCAAGATCATGCAGTATTATGAAAAAAATTATTTATAGGGGTCAAATGTGATAATTATGAAAAAAAAAACAAATAAGTAAAAAATTTGTTATTGTAGTGACGAATATAATGTATTAACTGAATTCTGTACATATTTTTTTTTAACTCTTAATCTTTTATTTTTTGATTAATATATTAATTTACTACTTATAACTATAAATTCTTGTATCTTTTGCAAAGTTAACAGACATATGGTGTTGATTTTGTTGTTATCTCTGTAATACTATGTTCGAAATCTTTTTTTCTTCCGTATCTGTATTTACTAACGAACTTAATGCACACTGTTTATGCCATTTTCTTTCGTAAATGGTATAGAGAACGGTAAGATCTTAACTTCGAAAGCAGCAAGAACTTAGGGGCTCCATACTCTCTGATCTTATAAGTAACTGCTCAGCGATATAATCTCTACACGAAGAGAGCTCTGATGCTATTGTTGTATGCATATCTGTATACCACCGGAGTACAGTGCGTCACATACTACAGTAGCGACCGTGGAACGCAACGGTAGTATCGAGAGTCTGCTACGGTAGTATAAAGACTTATATACAACTGTAGATCATAAAATGCACTACTAAAGCTTCTGCTTTACACTACAGTAGCACGCTTGAGGCGCTGCAAAAGTATCGAATCTCACGTACTAAGTTAGCTCAGGACTCATAGACCAAATTGGTATGGCTCACGAGCAAACGTAGTATACGTCGTCTGTACTACGCCACTATACCGTTAATAGTAGGTTTGCAAGTTATTGTTATAACTTCAGGATCATTACAACAATGCCCATGCTGATGAGGTTTATTCAATAGAACGTATTAGAAAATGTTTTTTTGTTAGCAAAATTAACCTATACTAAAAGTAATGAACTTGTATCATTGTATTTTTTTTCCTGGAGTAAACTATTCATCACGAATCTTATCTTGGATGAAGATATTTGGTAAGTTTGTTACAATAACACAGCATGTGACTTTAAAAACTGTTACATTTTTTCATACCGATACCTATCGCCACCATTCCATCGAAATGTTTATGTTAATGTATCGTACAAAATTTTTGAGATTTAAAAGTATGCAAACAAAAAATCTTAGTTACTTTAATTAGCGTGATTATCATTTTTGTATGGGGTTTATAAGAGTTTTTTATGGTAATAGAAATAAGACTAGACAACAAAGGACTTTTTAATCAGTTTTAACATATTTGTATAAAAAAGTGTAAATGTACGATCTTACAATGCTTCTTCTTTTGGATAATCTTAGCATACCGGAGGTCTTTTGCCATAAAAAACTCTTATAACAATTACTTGCAAACCTACTATTAACGATATTCGCTTCGTGCATGACACGCAGCGCCGCCCTCGGTGTCAGAATCGCGCAATACCGTACCCCCGTATGATTAAATCGTAACTCTGTCACTTATAGGAGAAAGTATTATTCATTGAAAAAGACGGACATACTGCTATCGCGTAAACATCAGCACCCTAAATAATGAATATGATTATCCAAACAGGCTTTAAAAGTATGAGTTGCAACATAGTTTTTAATAATGAAACGCTGAAAAAAGCTAAAAAATTAGCAATAATAATAATAAAAAAAGTTCCGTAGGTTAGGTACGAACTTTTGTCTCCTAACTGCCCTAATCCACAGCTCCTTCTGTTTTGTTTCATGGGGTCCACTTGGGAATTCATATAGCACCACCCCCTGCTTTTTTTTCTTGTTGTAATTAACAACGCAGCACTGTCTCGTACGCATTTCGTTACTTTGTAAACGTAAACACTGATTCAGATTATACAGCTAGCGGCAGCCTACGTCGACTGCTTGGAGTTCTTGCTCTCACGTATACAACATTACAGATAAATATGTGTGTTGTGTACTATATGACAGATGATATTTAATAACCCATTATTTAAAATTTCGGGCGATTTAAAGTGCCTAGCAAAATTATTTATCCGTATTATAGACCCGGTTTGGCTAAATAACATTTTTTTTCCGCCTTCGATTTCTCAACTAATTACTTTAAATGAAATAATATCTTTTCTCATATAAGACAACGCTTACTGTACGATTCATGGAGGTACGGGTTCGCCAACTTTGCTCACCTACAGCGCTGCAGTCGTTTTTTTATCCCCTCCAACCTGATGCACGGAGCGAATAGTGGCGTAGTACAGATGACGTATACTACGTTTGCTCGTGAGCCATACCAATTTGGTATGAGTCCTGAGCTAACTTAGTACGTGAGATTCGATACTTTTGCAGCGCCTCAAGCGTTCTACTGTAGTGTAAAGCAGAAGCTTTAGTAGTGCGTTTCATGATCTACAGTTGTACATAGGTCTTTGTACTACCGTAGCAGACTCTTGATACTACCGTTGCGTTCCACGGGCGCTACTGTGGTATGTGACGCACTGTACTCCGGTAGTATACAGATATGCATACTACCATAGCATCAGAGCTCTCTCCTTGTATACTCATTGATATTCAAATTAGTGTTAAATGGAGTGTCGCTTTCGATGCATTCTACATAATAGCAACAATACACTCCGCAACTACGTCCATCATTAAGGGGTTGCATTGGTCTGTTATCATCCTTTATAACTGTCCATTTAATTTTATGCAAATCATGAAACGTAGAGCCTAGCTCACAAATCTTGAAATAATCTCTTAATTCCTTTATTACTCTTCCTTCGCCGCTGCAGCTCTCACCGTATGGATCTAATAACAATATAGTGCAATTTTTTTATCCAATTTTATTACTCCCCAGTGACATGCAAAGAAGTATACCATAATTAAAATATCCTTCAAGGGGTCTTTCATGTAACATAATTTATTGTTTATTTTGTTTTTTATTCTTCTATTACTCTCAGTGAAATCACCTATAATAGAAACAAATTTTGGCTTCCTACTCTTCATTTTAGATTCAACACGCTCGTTACTACATATGTTTATCTTCTTTTTATCGTCACACTCTAATACTGGGATGGAATTTTCAGAATTGTTGTTTAGTGTTGCAGTTATTGAATCATGAAACATTTATTCCTTATTTTTCTTAATTCTTAAGTTTCTAATAGTTTTATTGCAAATAGAATTGAATAATTTCTTTTGAGTTGAGTTTTCGTTTTTTTTATTACTTGCTCATTCATCTTTAATAATATTTTTTTCTTGGTTCTCCCCTTCTTGTAGTTCAGCTTTATTTTTATCATTAATTTCGCAAATTTCTTTACACATCTTTTGAGTTTAAGTTGCGTTGTTGTGGCCCTTTTTAGATTTTTGATCTTTTTTTCCTTTTCCCCACTGTTCAGTTATTGATGGATTTGGAATAGTTTCAGGATATTTTGGTTTACTAGAATTCTTGCTATTTTTCAAATCAATTTTCACATAAATTTGACTTAAAACATAATTTCTATGACTTTCTAGTAATCGAAAAACGTCTCCTACAGATGTATTTTTGGTGTCTTAAATAACATTATCTTTGTTTGTCTTGTTCGTACTCTCTATATACGCGTTCGTGAGACCTGATAAATTTGGAGCAAAAGAATCTAGATCGACAGCCGACCCAAATGGGAAGTAGGGTACCCACAATCTTAGAATATCATGCAGAAATTCAGGAAAATGATACTTATTTGTCACAACATTCACATTTTTTTCAGCATCATCGTCTTCAAGCGACACTTTAAAATTAGAAACTATCCTATTGTACCTTTTGTAAAAACGGGATTTTTGATACTTTGGATCTCTTTCATTAGCCATATTGGTATTGTTATCATACCAATCTTTACTTTTCTCGCTTTCTTCGTATTCTTTCAACTAGCCTTCAATATCACTGTCCGTTTTGTTTTTTGCTATCATATTTCCTAGTGCTGTAATGCTCTCATTAAATTTATTTTTATTTTTAGTTAGTAGTATGGCAGATACGTGTTTGAATAACTCATCAAAGTTTTTTAACGTTCTGCGGGTACAAAGTGCGAAGAAACACTCCAATAAAATGTCGTTTGACCCTTCAATTGTGGATAAGTGCTTTTAATTCTTTTGGATATAATATGTTAAAAATGAGCATAACATAATTTTATTATAACTAAATCATTCAAGCTTGTATTATTTGGATCCTTGCGATAATCATACAGTTTATCTAGATAAGTTTCAATAGGCATCAAATTTTATTGCAAAGTAATAGAGTGGATGAAGGCCCAAGACCAATCAATTATAACCGCCGATATCAACGGCCATCTATTTTCATCCATTGCAAAAAACGTATACTGTTGCAAACAATGGCCAATAGAAGTGATGTCTTGTGCAGTAGCGATCATTCGCATAATTTCTAATATTTCGTAATCTAATTTTACAGCAGCAGAATAATACCACAAATTTTTACTTCCCAAACCTGTGGGGACTCGACAAATAACTCCCGTAGCATCCATACATAAAACTACCCGTTTTTCTTGAGTAGCAATTTCTAAGTCCTCTTTCGTGTACATAGCAACAGTTATAGGCAAGCCTAAATATCTAAAGATTTTATCCTCCTATTTTTTTTTGGAAACCCAATACTGTGTTACATCAGACAGATCTCGAGACTCTAAGCTAAATTGGTTATTACACCTATCTTCGGATCACATTTTTTGGAGAACCGGTAAGCGTGACAAGTTTTGCATGTGTCCATCCCAAGCAAATGTCAAGTCCGTGTTTCTAACTAAATTATTCAGCATATTAATTGGTTCACCATACTTAAAACTATGCTTCAGTTGATATCTTTCAGATCCACTTTTTCGCTTAAAAATTCGAGCGTTTGTAGTGTTGTGTTTTTTTGTTAATCTTTCGCTGTACTTGAAATATTAACGGTAGTGAAAATTTCATCAAGATGACCGACTAAAAATTTATACCTAAGTTATTTCCAAAGTATGCAACATTAAAAGTTATTAAAATCTTTATTATCACTTTCACCATCAGAATTACTTGAAAAATTATCTTGTCCATTACACTCGGGATTTTTGTCACGATTTAAATTGTAATTGTTAATTTTTTCATCATTTAGCTGTTTTTTAGTTTTGACCGTACTCTTTTTAAAATCACTTTCATGACAATTTGATGTACTTGATGCGTCTGAATCACTACTTCCGTTAGAATTTGAATCACTGAAATCGAGTTCATCACCTAAAAAAAAAAAAAAAAATAGATGTCTCCATTTGTCAACAACTAATAAAGTGAACAATGTTTTTTTGTACATAGATATTTTAAAATCAGAAATTAACTATTTTGGTGACTCTTGCTTCCATCAATTATTCATATAAAATCTATATTCAACTGGTATATAGTGAACAAAAGCGGGGCTTTCTAATTGAAGGGAGGAGGGGGTATGTTGTAACAATTTTTACCAACAACAATACTACTAATCATCTGTTTTATATTTTTTCATCCAAAAAGTGCTGATCTATAGCTTAACTGTTCTACTATTATATGGAAAAAAACAAGATCAAAATTTTCAATAAGTACATCACACAAGATATTTTTCCGAAAAAAACAGTTGGTACAACTTTCACTGTCATGGGGTTTAGTTGTAACAGCTGTGGGGTAAGTTGAAACAATCGAATAGACAATTCCGATATAAATTAAAGCTTCGTTAGGTATTATTTTATAAACTTATAGCATTAAAGGACTTAAATAATGACTCAATGCGCTGTTAGTGACTAAATTCAGTCTTCTTCAGAGTAACAATTAATACATAGGTAAGACACAACATCACCCATAACACATTTAACATGTGCCCCCTTTTTACATAAAATAGATTCTACCCAGTCTTCACGAGACTTGCTATAGGCTTTATCACAAACAATACAATACCACTCGTTAGTTTTTGGTTTTAAATCGGGACTTAAAAGTACTTTTTTGACTTTTTCTATCTCATCTTTTTTTTGTTGATTTGACCTTAACTTTACCTTTCTCCCTTTTTTTAATGTTGACTCATTTTTTTTCTGTTTTTTTTGCCAATCTTATCTCATGTTCTTTTCTTAGAATTTCTTTTTCTGGTGTATCTGTTAAAACTGTAGATTTTCTTTTGTGCCTGATTTGCTTCGTTTCTTTTCGTGGTGGTGCTTTTGGAAAAGGTCTCACCTTTGAACGTGAAAAATCATCTTGCAAACCTGAACCACTTGGAGTCGGCTTGTCTATCTGACATCTGATTTCAGGAGTACACAAACTAGGTTTGAGAGTGCATTCTAATCTTGGATTATCGGGATCCAATGTTGAATCACCTGTATCATTGTTAGCTTCTTCAATGGGATTTGGACGATCAGTAACATATTATGGCAAAAAATCACTATCTTGAAAAGTATTAGCATTTAAAGGCCATATGCCAGAAGCTTTAAACCCACTCATTATATTCGAAGGGTTTAAGGAAAGTGGCAATAAGTCTCTTATCACACCAGGAATGTCATAGATGGTCATTGTTTTTCCTGGATGACTAGTCATCCAGGCTGTCAGTTCTCTATTCAAATAGTTCTTGAAAGGACCTTAAACCTCAACATCTAGAGGCTGCAATCGATGCGAACAATGAGGTGGGAAAGATAACATGACGATGTTATTGGTTTTGATTTTTTCTACGACCTCGTAGTGAATATGTGAGCTATGATTGCCGAGCAATAAAAGAATGGGCTCTTCTTGGGTTGGCTTAGCATGTTGTATTAAATGATCTAAAAATTTAATAAACTCTTTGTCAGTCATCCAACCCAACGAATTCGCAGCTCCAATGCAATCTGGGGGTTCTCCACGAACAAAAAATTTTGAGTATCTAACTCTGGGGAAAATAAACACTAAAGGAATGAATATACCAGATGCATTGATAGCACAACAAAGTGCAACAAGAGTCCCTCTTTCAGCTGAGGTGACAGCTCCTACATGTTTTTGTCCACACGCAGCAACGATCTTCTTTGGTTTTTGCACAGTTGTCACACTAGTCTCATCCACGTTCCATATACGAGAAGCGGTGAATTTATATTTCTCAAGAAACCCTCGATATTGATCAAAGAAAGCATTCATATTTGTTCTGTTAAAAGATGTTGCTCGACATAATGACGTTGCTTCTGGTGTTCTCAGAGACAACTGAGGATGTCTGCTCATAAAACTTTGAAATCAATCATGGCTAGCCATATTATTTTTATGCCAAGACTTGAGGATATTTTTTTCTTTTATTTGCACAGCGCATTGGTGAGCTAATTTTCTTACATCAAGAGGAAGCAGCCCAAAGTATATTTCAGCGCACTTGAGAATGTAGGTCGACATTTCACTCTCTTCTTCAGAATTAAAAACTAGCCTAGGCTGAAGATATCCAACTTTATGAGATTTGTTATTTTCTTTTTTTCTGATATACCTAGCTAGCAATACATGGCAAAGATCAAAATCTCGGCTTGCTTGTCTAACACTGCAACCAGTCTCTGACACTTTGGTTGCAGTTAACTAATACATCTCGTCTCCTTGGCTTGCCCTGTCAGTCTTTCTTTCATAATTTCTCATCCTAGAACAAGAACATGGAATAAAATCATAAACAATAAATGCAAGTACTGTGGAGGCAAAACTGGGGTTAGTTCTAACATGTAACAACTTTCTCCAAAATATTGTTACAACAGCCCCAACAAAAGATTTTCTATATTTAATATAAAATTTCCGAAATAGTATCACTTGACTCAAATTTTAGAATAGAATATTAAAATCAAATATATTTTGAAGCTATGTATAAGTTTCATTTTGTAAATTAATAAGACATAGTCGTAAAAAGCAAAATTTATTAAAGTGAAAATTTTACGTTACCTAACCAAAATAAAGCACGTGCACACATCTGCTCACTGCGTTGCCTTGCAGAATGCTGACTATGACTAGGTTATTCTACGATGTATAGAAATAAGATTAATACAAAAAAATTCGATAAAAAATTTATATATTTAACAAAAATAGCGTATTACTACTTACACCTGTTACAACAAGCCCCCTCATCCCCTACATATATTTTTAATATTTCCAGAGTTTCCTGTGATATCTTTCATTTTTACTCAAGAAATTATATCTTCTTCAAACTTAACTAATATTAGTTTTCGTCATACAAGTGTCATAGTCTCCGGGGCGTTTTTGCGGACATAACGATAGCCCTGTAGCGGTGCAGTGATGGTGCGTGTGTGGTGGACAATATTTTTCCTACCAAGGGAGGAGCAGGGTTGCAAAAATGATCAAGGTAGGAAAAATAAGTAAAATAAGGTAGTAATAACTCGTTACTCAACTTGAAGTCACCTTTACGTACGTACTTCAATTTGCAGTTTTTAAGTTTTCAATACTAATAAGAAAAAAAACATCCATTTTCGTACTTCAGGCATTTTTGTAACCTTAGTACTCCTTCCGGAAGAAATATAGGATTCGCCACTCATATGCATCCGACAAGGTGCACATTTGTGACGAAAACTACTTTTTTTTACAATACGTTTCATTATAATTTATAAGAAGCAAAACTATATTTATAGATAATTGTAAAAGTACTCGTATCAATAAGTACTAAATTCTACAATAGCAGAAGAAAACGATTAAATACATGTTTTTTGTATATAGTTTTCTTGTATCTTTTTTTTGTGACTACTCTGTGCTTGCTACAATTCTAACTGATGACGTTGTTGATCGAATGACAGAAATTTAATATAAGCTCATAAAAATCAACCAACCTTTATTATTTATTGCTTTTTTCCCCCATAACATTTCATATTTGGCCACGAATTGCAAGGAACATCAAAGGAGTCGTCGCTTCTATTATCAATTTCCGGCTCGATTGTAGTTTTTATCCGGTTCATCATTATTAACAACAATGGGCGTAAGTTTTTGTAAATCAAAATATTTATCATGCTCGACATCTGTTACCTCATTACTAGTCTTAATGACCGTTTTGGTCTTATTTGGTAGTACACTGTCTCTCACCTGGTCAAAACACATGTGACTTGTATGAGATTGAATATCATTTAAGTGAGGCATAGAACTAGCATGAAAATCAAAAGTTTGGCGATTAACATCATTGTCATTAGTTTTGCTATCACTTTGAGAATTGACAGTTGTTTGATTATGGAAAACAATTTTATCATCTTTAATAGGTCGTGAGATGCTATCTTTCACAGGTTTATTTACACTATTTCTCTTAATTTGTAAGTTTTCTTCAAGAACTTTCCAACGACCAGAGCGGTGCTGTCCACTAAATAGTAATTTCAATAAGGAATTTTTTTGGGCAGATTCTGGATCAAATCTTCCTAAAAAAACTATACTTGTATCAATCTTTCGATACGTCTCTATAAATACTTTGTACAATTTGGAGAAAACAGCTACTTCGTAAGCAGTTCCAAATTTTGTATCACGGCTCACGATTTTTTCGTAGTCCTTTTTGTTCTTGTATCTTTCTTCTTCACTAAGAGCAAAAATAGTTACTTTTTCAGTTTCCCAATTCATAAGTGCATAGTCAACAATTTCTTTTCGAATATTTTTGTAGCCAATACTTTCATCTCCATGCAAATAATAAGTAAAGCATCTGAATAAGCAGTTCCCATCTGTTTTTATCTGCTTTATAACGTGGTGCTTATTATTAATTAAAACCTCTCCCATTTTCAATTCACATATCTATACGATTGTAGTTCTGTTGTCTTGAATACTCTCATTTATAGTATTCAAATTTTTTGACTTATTCATTGGTTTGTTACCTGAACAGGTATTTTTCATATGAACATCTATACTTTTCGCCGATGCTGCTCCATCTTTGACATTTAATACTTCGTTTACTGCCTCATGATTAACTGAACTTATGTTAGTCTTTATATTCGTTAAGTCACAATCACCATAAATAGTCTCGGTTGAACTGTATCCATTTGTGTCCTCTAGATTCCTATTGAGAGAGTCTTTTTCTTTTCCAATATTCAGCCTTTTCCTTACTTCCTCTTTTAGAGAATTTAGCTTGCGTTTCCATAAGTACTGAACATCTTTGTACAGTTTTTTAGTACACGTCATTCTAAATTCTCTGTAAATTTGAATAAAAAAAAAATTCTATGGAAAAATGTACAGATAACTTTAGTAATCTTTTGAAAAATTTTCCCGTAGTATTTTTTTCTTGTATCTATGAGTGGTTTTATTAGTATATCCATAAGATCAAACAAGTAGTGTTCTGCTGACACAGTATAACTTGTTTATCTTTAGAGATTGACAAAACGCTATGTCGATTATCATATCAGAAATATGTACTGCAACCACCCAAAAATTATGTCACATTGATGTGTCACATTTATTCTTTACAAATACATAAACAAAAGGTTAGAAATTTAAGGCTTAGGGTTATGGCTCATCGTAAAATTCTTCAAAAATTTTTATGTACTTGCGAATCTTGTTCGCATATTATATTTCCGATCAACTAAACTTGTATAAAAGAAATAATACATACTCGTAGTATACAAATACATATTTTTTATGTAATTTCAAGTAATCCAGGATGAGATTAACAAATTTTTTCGGCTTATAAAAAATCTTTCCAAATTATTGAGGTACTTGCAGACCTTGTACACAAGGTGGTTGTTACGATTATGATTCCGGCAAAGTAATATGATTTAATAAACAGATCTTTACATTAAGTGTTAAAATTATTTTTTTTCAAGCTGTTTTTTGTGGTTTCGGGATGTCTACAATAATTTTTGCGGGAAGTTCAGAATATTTTCAACTCGATTTTCTATATTTCAGCATACTTCAAAACTTATAACAAATAAAGGTAATAATTCCGGCTAATGAAAATACAAAAATTGTATGATGTTAATGTGTAGTATGTATATAAATTTTATTTAATCCGTTTTAAGTGGTCGAAGACAAGCTGTATATACTTCTGTTGTGAGGCTTTTGAAAGTTTTGGAATAGGAAAAAAAATTGTTTTAGAGTATACGCCTAATCGATAGGGAATTTTGAAAAACGAAAAAAAAACTCATCCTCCGGAGAGTCTGAAGTTTCTCGCGCTCATATCTCGTAAACGGTAGCAGATACATTAAAAGTAAAATAGCAGCGTAGAGGGCGGAAAATTTCCTACTGATACGATGTTTTACTTATCACCCAACAGTGCTCCAAAATCTTTTAAATTAATAACACAAGCACCATATGACCCAGGGTGCTTACTGAGCACTCTAATAAATAATTAAATCTTAAATAATCACGCAATCGACTATCACCCGATTACCCGGGGTGCTTACTGGTCACATTAATAAATAATTAAAATGTTAAATAATAACACAAGCGCCTATCACCCAATGACTCGGGGCGCTTACTGGCGACTCTAATAAGTAATAAAATGTTAAATAATAACGCAAGCGACTATTACCCGATGACCCGGGGCGCTTACTAGCCACTCTAATAAATAATTAATGCTTAAATAATAACGCAAGCGACTATCACCCGATGACCCGGGATGCTTACGGGGCACCTCGATGATGAATGTTTAATAAACAAATAAATTTTAAAAACAAAAAGTTTTTTCATTCTGAAACTGCCATATGGGAAACTTTTTTTTCTATTACATAAAGTGATGAAACGAATACTGTATGAAAGTATTTCTTACAAAACCGTTGTGGTAGTTTACTATCTGAGGTTTTTAGTAAAAAATAAAGAAAAAGAAAAATTCATGTCACAATGTATTTTTTAATAAAACAGCTCTGGTGGTCTTGCTATCCAAAGATACTTTATTTGAAAATACAACGAGGTTTCGGACATTTCGGATATACCATGGCCTTCTTTTGGTGCACTGAATTAAACAAATAAAACAAAAGTTAAAATAATACGATGACCGCTGTATCGTGATATAACATAACGGGAACCAGAACTTACACAAATAATTTCTATTCACTAATATGTGAAGCGTCTACAAGCCTGTACATTGAAGTGTACAGTCCGCTAGTCTTTACAATAATGTAAATTTTGCAAGCAGCTTACAAGGCTTAAACTCGATACATGTAATTATTACAAAAGTATTAAGAAGAGGGGGTTATATGTTATTGTGTGACATATAGACAGGGGTTGACACGTGTATATTTGCCATAAGGAGAACATGTGAAACATCAGTTGAATTTTATTTTAGATTTTTCCAGAAATGTTTCATAGCAGTTTTTAAAATTTTGGGTATCCATTATTCTGTTTAATGTATTGTTAGTAAGTTGTATGTGTATCATCTCAGAAAAAAGTCTTTTATATAAATTAACTTCTGTATCTAGAATTTGAACATTATTAAAATCAATAGTATAATTTGTTGTTTTCACACGTTCTCCTATAGCCGATCTTTCATTTTTTTGTCGCGTATCTCTTATGTGTTCATTAATTCTCATTTTTAATGCTCTACGTGTTTGCCCAACATAGTTTTTGTTACAGACTTGACAACATATTTTGTAATCAGTGTTAGTTTTTTTGAGAGAGGGCGAAATATCCTCACCTAATTTAATAATACAATTGAATTTATCAATACATTGGTAAACTAAGTTATAATACAATTTTTTTAGTATTGAGGTAGCTTTTTGGATATCGGTGTGGAGAGAGTCAGGAGGAAAGGGAAGCAGATGAGCATACGCTGGATCGGATTTTTGGTTTTTAGTTGGGAAACTGAGCACGATCATTTTTTTTAAGTCCGACAAAAAATTTTGACGAAAAAAAGTCTCCAAGAAGTTTTACCTTATCTCATCATACTGAAAATGTCCTAGAGTTTATAATTTAAATAATGGGGAAAAATGTTTTTTTCGGGACTTGCATTTTTTCACGCTTGTGGGACTCATATTTTTTCGCACGGTCGCATAATCAGCTGACGTTTTGATATCAGAAATCAGCTGATTCTTCTCAGCAGTGAGGCCACGAAAACTATCAAATTCGGCTAATTTCGTTAACAAAAACAAAAAAAACTTTTACTAAAGACTATGCCTAATATATAGAAAAACCTGAAAAACGTTAAAAAAAATTTATTTCTCGGAGACTTTTATTTTTTTCGTCAAAATTTTTTGTCGGACTTGAAAAAAATTATCGTGCGTTCCCAACTGAAAACCAAAAATCTGATCCAGCGTATGCTTTTCTGCTTCCCTTTCCTCCTGACTCTCTCCACACCGCTCTCCGTATAGGCGTATACACATTTACACATCACCGTTCATAAGATGCCAGAGCATGGAGGGGAGCATGGCTATACTGTAGCCTGGCTGCACCGCCCCGCCGCGCCGCTCGCTGCTCGTGGCTGACGCATCACTCCTTCTCACTTACTCTTGTAAAGCCAAGTGCAAAAAATGCTTTATAAAATTTTTCTCTTAATTTTGCGCATGTTGAATGATAAGAAAAACATCAAATGGTATTTTTACTTTTATCGTATCTGCTACCGTTAACGAGATATAATCGCGAAAAACTTGAGACTCGATTTTCACATTGATCCATTAGTTTTTAAAATGTTATATTACTTTTCCCGTAATCAGCGTCATTTAATACACAAAATTACGAAAAAAGCCAAGTTGCACATCAAATTTCTAATTCACAGCTTAACCGAGTTGATTATGCAGCCTGTTAACACGTACATGCACTCTCATTCTCTTTCCTGCTCCTTCTTCGTGCGCCAGTGAAGCTCGTCAGCCTCGTCACTTGCTCGGCGGCGAAGAGAGGAGTGGTGAGAGCCAGCGTTGTCACGCTAGCATGTCGTTCCCTCATTGTTTTAGAATGAAAAAAGGATCTGGGCGGATATTCTGGAAAATTCACGCTCGTTGAAATCCGAAAAACAATCATTTATAATGTAATATTTCGCATTCTATCGATTGGTGTAAGCCATTTTCTTTAGAACAATTCCAGTGTAACAAAGCATAATTTAGAAGCTGTAACTTTTGTCTATAACTTCTTGAAGTATCAATAAAAAAATCAATCATAGTTAACAAATTTGTAAAATGACAAAGAATCCACTTTGTTACAAGCTCTTCCACAAGTTACAGCAGGAGTAGTGTACTTTCGTGTTGTTCAGTTTTCAAAGAGCTTGTGTCAAAATTGTTTTTTTATTGCCATCACTGCATCAGATATTTGAACTCATACATGTAAGATGAGTACATTTCTGTCAATGAATTCGTCATACAAACACTGTTTTCTTTAATTTATAGTCCTTATATCTTATAAATATTATGTGATTGAATACCTGGGAAATTGGTTCTGGTCACATTCAATAAGTGACTGTGAGTTTCTTACATATTATTTGTAATATGGGAGATATATAATAATAACTAGAGTAAGGAAACAAATATTTGTACTGTACAAATTGATGTGACACATCACTGTCTGAAGGAATTATTTAAAAAAAAAGTAAATGATCCCATCATTTCCAAATTCGAATTATTGACATTCTAAATCACAACCAAACTTTTTTGTGTTGTATAGTGTCCAAATAAATGTAAAACGCATCGTATTATTTTGGAGTGGAAAGATTGTAAGTACTGGTAAAACGATCTTTTATACGACGGTTACACGATTCATGGACTTAAACCATATCTCTTGTAGAATCAAGTATATGTTTTATAAACTAACCTTGTAAAGCAGCAAATCTTTTGCTGGAACTTCTCTGGATAACCTGAAATTCACATCCTCAATACGGGAAATATTTTCTCATATAATTTTTGCCAACTTTTCAAATAGTGATATTTTGGCTTTATTCTTCATTTTAACAATATTCTGGAAAACTGCATTCGACTTGTGATCGTATACAGTCGACGAGACCTTCATGTAAGTATCCTCAAACTTATGAATAAGGATATACTAATGCCATAAAAAAATTGGTACTGTAGTAGGGCAGTAGATGGAGCCACCGAAGCATTAGAAAATCGTCGTACCGGACCAGCCTCACACACGCCGTTCCGGCAGCGTGGGGTTAGGCTGCAGTCACATGGAGCGAAATTAAGCGTGCAGGACAGAATTGTCCCCATACGCCAATGTGTTACATCTATCCTGCTGTGCAATAGGTCCGCAGTAGTAGGATTGATTTAACACATTAGCTTATGGGGACAATTCTATCCTGCACGCTCTATTGCGCTCCATGTGACTGCAGCCTTAAGCGGATTCAACATCGGAATTTTTTCCCTAGATCGTATATACAGCTATACGATCGAGGGAGAAAGTTCCGCCAAGCAGACAGCAGTGAAGGGGCATTGCCAAAAACGGTACCCACAATGCGAAAAAATTAAAAATTGTAATATTAATAACACAATCGCCTATCACCCGATGACCCGGAGCGCTTACTGGCCACTCTAATAAAGAATTAATAAACAATATATTATTAATTAATAGCACAAGCGCCTATCACCCAATGATCTGGGGCGCTTATTGGCTCTTCTAGTAAATAATAAAGTATTTATTATTAACACAAGCGCCTATCACACGATGACCTGGGGCGCTTACTGGTCGCTTTAGTAAACAATATATTATTAATTAATAGCACAAGCGCCTATCACCCAATGATCTGGGGCGCTTATTGGCTCTTCTAGTAAATAATAAAAAGTTTAATAATAACGCAAATGCCGATTGTCTGATAACGCAGAGTGCTGCTTGGGTTTACTTAACATTTTATTATTTAATAGAAAGGACAGTAAGCGCCCCGGATCATTGGGTGATAGGCGCTTGTGCTACTAGTTAGTAATATACGTTATAAAGCGTTATATATCGTTTTATAAAGCGACCCGTAAGTGCCCCAGGTCATCGTGTGATAGGCGCTTGTATTATCGCTTGACATTTCATTATTTAACAAAGCAGCCAGTAAGCACCCTGGGTCATCGGGTGATAGGCGCTTGTGTTAGTAATTAAGATTTTATTATTAAATAGAGAGGCAAGTAAGCGCTTCTTAAGCTCTTAATAAATGTGTACTCCCAGAATAAATGATTCTCCCAGTATCAATTTTGTTGTCCGGAATCAGTTAAATTGTAAGTATAAGGTTGGCGAGTACGTAAAAAACTAATATATTTTCGATATGATTAAAGAAATCGTTTTGGTGACCTTGCACTTGGAATTGTACTGATTCCGGCTCAGAAAACTGATATTAAGGGAAAGGTAAGCACTTAAAGTATACGACAATTTATTAATGTCGTTAATGTAAGTGGTCCAAACTTGACTAAACAAATTCTTTTGGCTAATAGAAAATATCTTAAACTTTCTCAAGTATCCACGAACTTCATACTTGCAGTTGTATACTTGAAGTAGAGATATTCGCGAACCTTGTACTTACAATTGTACTGATTCCAGCCAACAAATCTTTTTTTGGAAGAAAGGTGTTAACTTGTGTAGTGTATGAGTGTGTAGGTAACGTTGCCTAAGTGTGCAGTTTGAGGGCGCTACGAAATATGGATCAACAATCGGAGTATACGACTATTTATTGATTTTGTTATTGTAAGTGGTGGACCTGACTAAACGTATTTGTCTAGCTAATAGAAAATATGTAAAAATTTTAATGTGTGTAAGGTTCGAAATTTTAATACGTTTCACTTTTTATTTCAATCCATGATGTATGAAAAAATCAAAGGTCCAATCTGAAAACTTGTTTCATAAGGAGTTCTTCAATAGATATTTTGTCTGTAAAACAGAACATTTTTTACCTACATTCATAAATAAAATTAGTTTGCAGCTACTTATATGCTCAGATATTTTTACAAACATAAAAAACTATTTTACCTATGACGTAAAAAAACAGTTTCAAGTATATACAATACTAAAATTTATCCATCGCCAGCTTTCAATACGATTTCTGTCGTTGAGGCCATTTACGGATAGATTTTGCCCCCTAAAAAATAATTGCAGCTCTGGAAATGTTCGAAATCATAGTAATGTACGTATCACAACTTCCTTGTAGCATATAAAAAAAAGTTAGAGGTCAAATATTAATTGTGATTCGTGTAGACAGAGATGAGTAGAGGGATCGCTAACGCCAATGCTACGATGCGAGACGACTTTTTGGCACTGATCGGAGTGCCCTGCCGCGGCCAGCCGTCCAACCGGGCGCACATCTTACTACTCGTAACGAGCAGCCTGCGCCTACGAGAAGAGGGGTGGATTCGCGTGGAAATGACCATATAGGCACACATTTTGGAGGGACGTGGAAGAGGTATACCGAATGTGTGTCTACGAGGAGAGGAGTAGAAATGTTAACTATANCTACTTTTTATGTGAATAAATTTTTATAGGTCTAATCGACTTACAACATTAGCCATTGCCGTTTTTGTACCGATTGTGTATTTTTTTTGCCATTTTTGGCCTTATTTTTTGGATCATTACTATTAATTGCAATGTTTTTAAGGTCTCAAATTTTAATACCTTTAATATTTTATTGCAATCTCTGATATATAAAAAATTTGGAGGTTGAAAGTAATGTTTACATTGAGAAGACCTATTTTTATACTTTTCATTGGTTCAGATCCGTGCGTTACACTACGGAATCTTATTTAAGGCCATTTTATCAGTATAAATACTAGTTTCTTAGTATTATTTATTATATTTAACTATTTTAGTCTGTACTTATACTACTTTTAAGTCAAAGTTAAACGTTGCAAAGGAACGTTCTGTTCTTCAGCGAGGTGAGTTCCTCTGGTTGCGTTGTGTATCGGGCTGGCGTTGATTACCTCGGCGCTCGACGCGTGACGGTGAGGCTGCGATCTTTGTTACGTGCTGTAACTTGTTGCTGGTGCATATGACGAGGCGGGCGACATCCCGCGTGGAAAGGCTGACCAAGAACGCAGGCTCGCAGAAGAATGTCACTTGCAGGCGATAGAGGTAGCGGTGCCGTGGCGCAGCCAGTAGCGCTGTCAACAGGCGGGCAGGGCCGTGATGTCGGTGAGGCGTGGCTTGAGTCCCAGGAGAGATGGGGCCACGTGCATTTAGACGGTACGGCAACAGCGTAATCAGATGCAGGCCTCCAAACTGTAGCCACATTTACCTCTGGATGTGCGTGTTATCGGCATGCCATGCCAACGTCGAAGTCACCATTATGGGGCTCGTCTCCGGAAATGATGATCTTGATACTGGAAAGTAACGAGAGACTTTAGTATAAGGTTAATTGGTCTTTATTGAGTTATTGGTTACGTACAACGATTGCATAGCAGAGCAGGCGCAGAGAGACAGAAGTCTAAGCATCGTCTGTCTCGTAAAAGAGGCCACTTCCACTCTTCCTACCTATTGGTATTACCAATGGTACATGAATAATGAGGAATACACAGTAAAATAATAATATTTTGTTAAAAAAATAACGAAAATAATAGATGTTAACGTAAATACATGAATTTCAAATAATAATCTCCAATTTTAACTCAAGCTCTTATTCCTGGTTAAATACTTAATATGTGCCTAATAATTATCATGTCAAGAGTCTCGTCAATAGCTACGTGGTTTAGACTGCATAGCGTACTTTTGCTCTCTTGCATGCTATTCCGGAGGACAGTCTTTTATTATTATTATTTTTTTTGTAAGTATACCGTTCCATAAATATATTAGTTTTATAGCATTTTGCTTTGTTTTAATAAGGATAACAAATCGTTTTGATTGAAAGAAAAAAAACATTTCATTTCATCTAATTTCTTGAGTAACAAATTATGGACTAAAAATAAAATATTATTAATAAATTAAGAATTGTAAAATCAAAATTATTTAAAAAAGGATGATTTTTGTTGGTTTTTTAAGATAGAAATAATTATTAATTGGATAGATATAATATAAAGCATAGCACACGGCTTCATGATTTTGATAAAGAGGTACGTGCATTGCGTAAAATGTTAAAGTAAAAAATAAGAGTCACTTTTTTCCAAATACTGAGTATAATATAAAAAAAATCTGGTGTGGGTCTCAGGATACTCGACAGAAGTGAAACTTCTTACTCAAATGTTATTAAACTTGGTATAACAGAAACTAAGAAAATTAGAGTTCACCTAATTTAAATTGAAAATCCGATATTAAAATAGTAAAAAAATTTTCTTATAATTACGCATTTAAGTACGCACGTGCATAGAGCACCTATACTTTCATATACTACTCATGTTACACTTGATTCGCGCATTCTAAGTACTTCCATGTTTGCTATGACATAAGTAATAATAATGCATGTACGAATTGTTGATCGTGTAATGCAGAAAAAAACTTAAATGTTCACCATACTGTTCTGAAAAAACGTACTCTTGCCCAGTTAAGTGGGACAAAAATCCCTTTTATTCAAAATTACTTTTGGGGCATTTAGAATGATATTATATATGTACTATCAATTTTTGTTGAAATCATCGTATCCGACTAATAAAATTTTTTTAAATTTTAACTACCATAAGAGTAAAATAATTCACTGTATATGATTGAGATAAAAACAATAAACATAAAGCTATTTTCCACTGTAAAAGTGTAATTTCTCATTCAATCCGTTTTCTATGATCAGTGATAATTTAATATTAAAATTTACCCGCACTTAACTAATTTCTACCAATCTCAAAATTAATAAGAATATAGGTTTTGTCACGTGGACATTATTCTCATAGTACGTTACAGAGAATAGAAAATAAATCAATTTACAGTAGGATGTATTGGATGTAGCTTTGCTTTTGAGATACGGCTTATTATTTTTAGAATAATTGTGGTTGTATGAATCTGTGTAACATACATTTTTGCACGTTAATACATATTTTATATACATGCAATTATTGTTGGTCTATTGGGCTTCCCTTTCAAAATACGATTGCTTTTCTAATTTTGAGAGGTTTTGTTGTAACAAAAATTTATTTAAATGTATAGTTATATTGAAATTTATAAGTCACATTAAGGCCTATCCCAAATTTTAGATCATATTTTCAAGTAGAATGGCTTCTTGAAATGATTTTGTGAAAGCCACCGTGCCACGTAAAAAATCGAGCTGACGGCAGACAGTGTATTCAGTGTGTCGTCCTTGTCTCCCGCATGAATGTAGCATACGAGCTGTAAACACATTTGTTTACGTTTGTGCAAATATCCCCATAACTGTAAACGCGATGTTGTTAAAACTTTGCAAGAGTATCAATGAAATTGTCATAAACAACATATCCGTTTTTCAAAACATTCTCATCGCTACGTCAAGCGTAATAGGTATTTTTCTTCTATTTTTTTGACAACTTACATTTAAGCCCATGTTAAAGACGATGAAAAAAGAAAACTTCATGAATTTTTTTCTCGAAATCTGTTGACGCGATTGTGTTCTAATTCGGTGATAACATTCATGCAATGTTTCTTTACAACATTTATTTTTTAAAAAATATTTTCATCGTTAAGTGAATTGCGCCCCAACTCCCTTAGCCATGTAGCCATTGACGAGACTCTTGGCATATAAATTATTAGCCATGTATAAAGTGTTTAATTAGGAATAAAAGCTCAAGTTAAAATTGAAGATTATTATTCGAAATTTGTGTATTGAAGTTTACAACTATTGTTTTCGTTATTTTTCTAGCAGAATATTATTGTTTTACTGTGTTTTCCTCATTATTCACGTAAAATTGGTAACTGCCGCATCGAAGCTAGCGCCACCTGCCTTATGGAGGGCCTTTTACAGCTAAGGGACGTGAGTTTTCAGTGCAAAAAACTGACTGCTTTGGCCATCTATACTTGAAACGATATATTATATATTCTCTGATTTAACTGATATTCAAAAATTAGGAGATTGGCGCGCAGGAGGGTGAAGCCCCACAAGTATGTGTGTGTATATAGTATATAGTTGTTCGTGCGGGGCATTTCACAGAACCCCCCACAGTGCCCTCACAATCCCCCAGATTTTTGTCGCTCCCCCAAACCGCGCCCTCACCGGGCCATTTTCATTATTTTGTTTGACAATAAAAGTAAATTGCAGCTTCGGGTACATTTTAAATATTTGTACAAACATGAAGGACTGCACTACTTTTTATGTGAATAAATTTTTATAGGTCTAATCGACTTACAACATTAGCCATTGCCGTTTTTGTACCGATTGTGTATTTTTTTTGCCATTTTTGGCCTTATTTTTTGGATCATTACTATTAATTGCAATGTTTTTAAGGTCTCAAATTTTAATACCTTTAATATTTTATTGCAATCTCTGATATATAAAAAATTTGGAGGTTGAAAGTAATGTTTACATTGAGAAGACCTATTTTTATACTTTTCATTGGTTCAGATCCGTGCGTTACACTACGGAATCTTATTTAAGGCCATTTTATCAGTATAAATACTAGTTTCTTAGTATTATTTATTATATTTAACTATTTTAGTCTGTACTTATACTACTTTTAAGTCAAAGTTAAACGTTGCAAAGGAACGTTCTGTTCTTCAGCGAGGTGAGTTCCTCTGGTTGCGTTGTGTATCGGGCTGGCGTTGATTACCTCGGCGCTCGACGCGTGACGGTGAGGCTGCGATCTTTGTTACGTGCTGTAACTTGTTGCTGGTGCATATGACGAGGCGGGCGACATCCCGCGTGGAAAGGCTGACCAAGAACGCAGGCTCGCAGAAGAATGTCACTTGCAGGCGATAGAGGTAGCGGTGCCGTGGCGCAGCCAGTAGCGCTGTCAACAGGCGGGCAGGGCCGTGATGTCGGTGAGGCGTGGCTTGAGTCCCAGGAGAGATGGGGCCACGTGCATTTAGACGGTACGGCAACAGCGTAATCAGATGCAGGCCTCCAAACTGTAGCCACATTTACCTCTGGATGTGCGTGTTATCGGCATGCCATGCCAACGTCGAAGTCACCATTATGGGGCTCGTCTCCGGAAATGATGATCTTGATACTGGAAAGTAACGAGAGACTTTAGTATAAGGTTAATTGGTCTTTATTGAGTTATTGGTTACGTACAACGATTGCATAGCAGAGCAGGCGCAGAGAGACAGAAGTCTAAGCATCGTCTGTCTCGTAAAAGAGGCCACTTCCACTCTTCCTACCTATTGGTATTACCAATGGTACATGAATAATGAGGAATACACAGTAAAATAATAATATTTTGTTAAAAAAATAACGAAAATAATAGATGTTAACGTAAATACATGAATTTCAAATAATAATCTCCAATTTTAACTCAAGCTCTTATTCCAGGTTAAATACTTAATATGTGCCTAATAATTATCATGTCAAGAGTCTCGTCAATAGCTACGTGGTTTAGACTGCATAGCGTACTTTTGCTCTCTTGCATGCTATTCCGGAGGACAGTCTTTTATTATTAT
>NW_019379981.1:175659-188227 GCF_000648655.2 Copidosoma floridanum
TGAGCGCCAGTAAATTCCGTGTACTCCTCGTGAGTGGGAAAGAGACGGAGCATGAGAGCCGCGGCCAGCAGCGGCCGACCGTAACGATGCACACGCTTGATTGTAAATTAAAAATAAAGGGTTTGCAATAAAATAACATCCGGAAACCCCTTAGGATTTTGTCAAGGGATGTTTGAAGAATATTTGAGAACCTTGGCAACATCAAAATTTTTAATTTTTATTGTTGTTTTTCATACTTGAAAGTGGCGATTTTTACGGTTTTTAAACTTTGTACAATTAATATATCGAAAAGTATTGATTTTAGAGAAAATTTGCAAGACATCTTTTTTGTTTAGAATTGTCCAAAAAAGCTAAAAAAATTTTTTCCAGTGCAAAATAAACAATGTTTTCAATTTGTTTAAAAAATTTTGTTTAAACATTTTTCCTACAACTTTGAAGTCTGGCAACATGCAAATTCGTTTTTAGGTGATCATTTTGCGTAAGATCATACAAAAAAATCCTATCCAAATAATTTCTCCCACGAATTCCAGATTACGACCCTGACTAACTGTATCTGGCGCAGAGCCCTTAGATAGAGATATAATAGGTTTGTTCATTTATCCACCTTGTAGCGCTCTAAGGCCTCCAAGCGATCTATAAATGAACACAAGTTCTTTGTCGGAGCACTTAGAGGCCTCCGAGATATCTTTATGCTATATAGGTATACTCACCGCTTATAGCTGATGTTTGTAAATACTGAGCAGTTATAGTGAGTATACCTATAAAGTATAAAGATATCTCGGAGGCCTCTAAGTACTCTGACAAAGAACTTATGTTCATTTATAGATCGCTCGGAGGCCTCGGAGCGCTCGGAGTGCTCTAAGGTGGATAAATGAACAAACCTTATAATAGAGACCACTAAATCCACATAACCCTGTTAGTCGATGTTTTCATTGGTGCAAGAGAGATCGGTGCAAAGATTCTCTGTGTGTTTCTTTCCAATCACAGGAGTTAAAGACATGCAAAGAATTTTTGCAGCATTGGACACAAATAGTAGGTACAGGGTTGTGAGGGTTTAACGCCCTATATTATTATATCTCGATGAGCGCTCATGCAATCTTGTGAATGAAAATTCCAATAGTGTGGTAGTAAAAGGGTGCGTTCAGTCGCAATATCAATAAAGAGTGCAATGCAATAGAAGCTTAGAAGCAGAACTATCTTGAGAAGAGGGGGGAAAGTATTGCTACTGCAGCCGAGAGCAATTTAACAGTGTACTGTTCATATGGGGCGTCAATACTTTTCTGCAATCCATTTGAATGCACAGGTACGAAAAAGATGACGCATCTTTCGCCCTCTTTCTCGCACTCGCGCATACAAATGTATTACAGAAAAGTATTGACGCCCCATAAGAACAGGGCACACTGCTAAATTACTCCCGGCTGCAGTAGCAATGCTCTTTTTCCCTCTTCTATAGATAGTATTGCTTTTATTGCATTGTACACTACTATTGATGTTGCATCTGAACGCACCCTAAGTAAGAATTCAGAACGGTATGACATAACCATGTAAAACCGTTGTTTTTCAAGTTGTACTTAAAGATAAGGCTTTATACAATATAAAACTTTTTATAACAGTAAAATAAAGTGTTTAATAAGTAATCTAAAAAGAAAATTTCTCTATAAAGCTAATATCGTATGGAAACGAATAGTACGACAAAAGACAAAACACCACTTGATCCTGTGAGAGCAAGAGAGAGAAACGAGCAAGACTGACCTCTCTTTCGATCTTATAGACTGTGATAAATTCGGCTTGACCATTATATTTCGTGTGATAAAACCTGGTAATGTACTTAAAATTACTTTTTCAAGTACTACTGATTTTACTTTACAACAACATAATTTTATTGCTATGAACATTTTTATGTCTCTTTCTATTCCATATTAGTAAATAACTTTTAAACAAAACCGCGCTTTTTTAATGGTTATGCCATATACCATCCTGATAGATTTCCAATCGGGATACTACATTACTACTACTACCCAACTACTATTAATGAAATTTTCTGCTGACCGATGACTCTGTAGGCGAAGTTGGTACAAGGGAGTGTGGCCAGTAGTGAGTAGGTAAAAAACCTTGAGTAACATACCAAGTTTCTGACCGGTAAGATACTTAGTAATGCACCTCACGAGTTTCAGACAAGTTTCTGATACAAACACTGTAGTGACGTCCGACTGGTCTGAAGATAAAGAAATATAGAATTTAAATGATTAAACAAATTGTCATACGATTGTCATGCATACCTTCCGTATTATTAGAAAAAAAACTTTATATAAAAATTATTTGAAGACCAAGTTTGGAGTAATAATCAATTCCGAAATAATAATTTTTATTTTCATTAAGTAAAATAAACGTTATTTTTGAGTTATCAGCTTTATTTTGTGTACAAATCAGATTCTTAGGATGCGTTCTGACGCAACTTTAATAGGAGTGTGCAATGCAATAAAAGCAATACTATCTCAAGAAGAGGTGGAGAAAGTATTGTAGTAAAAAGTACAGCTGTTTGTTAAAAATGTGTATTATGCATATTTTTAGGTTATAATTGAAGTGGAGAAAAATTATTTGTTTGTAAAAAAAGTGGAAAAATGACTTCAACCATACGTGTTATATTTTGACGAATGACTTTTATACCAAGTAATAATAATTTTGTAGCTTACCCTGCCTAAAGCTTACCTGGCTAGGCCCTAGTCTTATCCTTCGAATCACATTCTTGACGGGTTTTGCTATTCGTCTTTATTCTGTTATTTTCTTATTCCTTGCTCTTATCTCCTTATTTCTAATCTGCCCTCGGTTTTATTGCATTGCCAACGTCATTTATATGCTGACGATTTTGTGCTGATGTATTCTGGTTCGGTATCCGATGTCCCTAAGATTGTTTCATTAGTCAACTCTCATCTTTGTAACATCTTTGATTGGTCAGGGGATAATTATTTTAATATTAATATTCCTAAAACCAAAGCTATTTGGATCGCTTCTCGTGCTCATATGGTTAGTGTCAATAGTACAGTTAATAATGCACCCTCTTTTAATGGTAAACCTATCGAATTATGTGCATCTATCAAACTTCTTGCAGTCATTCTTGATAATACACTTTTCTGGATGCCCTTTGCAGTTGAAACTGCACGCAAAAAAATTTTGTGTCGAAAGAGTACACGTTACTTGTGGTAGGAACTTCCAAGTAGGTACCGAACTTGTACAGCTCAACTAACCAGGCGCCATCTAGATTAAAACGTTGTACTCAAACAGCTCAAGGCAGTGTTGAACTCTATGAATCCGTGGAGGGGGTACTGTACGAGCCCAACGGGTTGGACTATTTGAGTGCAACCTCTCGAGCTCCTGGCTTCAACTATATGTATATGTATATACATATGGCTGTTTATACATATCAACGTCTTGACTCTCCGTTGCGATAATCAAATTATATACAACTATAATACGTAGCATAGTATATCTTTAATGTTACTCATACAAATGTACGCATGTATGTAAGGCATCATACATGTTTATACATGTATGATTTGTAGATGTATATACTTTGATTATCGCAACGCACCTGAACGGAAATTTATTGAGGATACCTCCTTAGTTCGTGAGGACCTATATAGGTATCCTACAGTGGACCTACTGAGGCAAAGTAACGTGGCGTACAGTTGGTCCTCTTTAGGTATCCTAAATAACTGTGTACATAACCAAACTTACAGTATTTTTCCAGTCAATAAATATATGTGTGAATTCAATAAAAGCGAGGGACAGAAATAGAGTTAATCTGTCAGAGTAAGAGAGCTGCTAGATTCAGTAAACGAATTATGATGGCAATCGTTTAATAAATGAAAAACAATCTAACCCATATATATATGTAAATTATTGATTAAATGAGATATTTTGTGTCTTAAAAGTACTTAAATTGCTTAAACTTTTAATACTTAATGTAGTTATTTAACATATAAGTATATATTAGGTATTTAAAGTATGAGCAATGTCAGTACTTTTGAGATGGAATATCTCAAAATTATACTTACACGATAGGCTTAAGTATAATGCCAAAAGTTTACATTTTTCATCACTCTGCACATTTCTGTTAAATAATAATTATAACTGCGGCGTTAAAGTAGTCGTGATTTCTTAAATTATTGTACAGCACGTAAAAGTCATTTGAACAAGTATACAATTTCTTACACCAATCTATTTTTTATTCTATAATAAAACACCTGTAGGTATAATAGTGTATTTCATTATGATTCTATCTCACTCTCTCACGTTCAATTTGTACATATATTTTGACTCTAGAGACTCTTCAAGTTTGGTTAGGTACACAGTTCTTTAGGATACCTAAAGAGGACCAACTGTACGCCGCGTTACTTTTCCTCAGTAGGTCCTCCATAGGCTATTTAGGTATCCTCTAGAGGGCCTCTCGTTCGCCTTAACAAGATTTCTGTTCGGGCAGAGTCGAGACGTTGATACATATAAACAGCCATATGTATATACATGTACACATGGCTGAAGCCAGGAGCTCGAGAGGTTGCACTCAAATAGTCAAACCCGTTGGGCTCATAAAGCACCCCCTCCATGAACTCATAGAGTTCAACACTGCCTTGAGCTGTATGAATACAACGTTTTGATCTAGATGGCGCCCGGTTAGTTGAGCTGTATATAGTAGGGAGATTGCCAGTGCCTATGATAGAGAGTGTGTCGCTTTTTTTCCACTGATTTGAGCGCACCGTCGCGGCAGACCAGTCGAACTATACGCACGTTTACAGCAGCGGAGGGGAAGACCAAAATGTGCGTACGATAGGTACCTAGTAGAAGGGGAAGGAATATGTACTTACACATGGGTATAGCTATATACGTTTTGGCTGCCTCCTGCCTGAGCTCTCGAGTCGAGTCCCTCGGCTCTCGGCTATCGCGGCAGCTCTTGCATGCACGTATACCTATATATGTTTCCGATGCGCTGTATTCCCTCAAAAAAGATTTTGTTATAAATGTTGGACAGTTAAGTATGTTATTATGTCCGGTAATATATAACTCGTTAAATAGGTAAGTATTAAAAATGTTTGTACAGCTAAATATCACTTAAAACTGAGTTTTTCTCGTTGAAAGTGACAAGTCGAATAATGATTACGTGAGTCCCGATTATTAATGTAAGTTCTCGAAACTTCTCAATAAAATTATTATTTTTACAACTCGCATAATGTATGTTATTATGGGTACACTGAAAAAAAATTATACATGATATATAAATACGACGTACCGTAACGTTGGAAATTAATAATTCTTTAATAAATATTTGCTTATCAAAATTTTTTCAAGTAAATAAGAGCTCTTTGCTTTTGTCTTAACGTTTATTTAGCAATAAATGACTTTTCTACAATTAAAATGTCGTTCTTCGACAGATGTAACCTTTTCAATAAGAATATGTATTTATTAAAACATTCAGAAAAGTATTAGTTCTGCTTTAAAGTAGTTATATTTTAACTCAATTACCAATAGAGAAAAAAACTTACTACAGTATTTATTTACTTTTTATATATACGATCCGTAATAAATACTTACTTGTTCATCAACATACAAATATGCGGTAACCACGCTAGTATTTAACACAATTACAAATTTCGCACACATATGTGGAGCTGTAGGATGACTCCTGAGTTTATAATATTTCAGGAAAAAAAATTAGAAAATCGAAAAAACTACTTATAAAGCAGCTAAATCTTTTATTTAAAATCTTAAAACAGCGTTGGTTCGTTGCCAATGTATTTATTATTTTGGCCAATAGTATCTATTATTTTCAGTGGGACCATCGTTCTTGAGGTTTTAAAAGCACAGTATGGCCACCGGCGAGGTGTTCCACGATTTTTACTTCTAACATTTATTTAGAAAGAAAAAAAACTACTTACTTCCATAAGTAGTACTCTGGCGCTTGGTAAATAAATAAATTTATTTTTGTTATTTGTACATAGGTTTGAAGTAAGAAAAAAAAAAACAATGCACCGAGCGAGTTGTTTTGAGAAGAAAAAAGTCCCATCAAATAAGAATGTTCACAAGTAAAATTTTGTTCACGAACGTTCTTACGTATTAATTATTTTTTGTGTGATCTTCTCTGTAAAAATAATATAATAAGCATAACTTCTTTAAACAACGCTTAAAAACAGTACCTCCTGGGTGGTGTGGAAATCTGTTGAAAAAAAAAAATTTACAAAACTATTCTTTTGCCAAAATATTGTTTTTAACCACTATGCTTACAACAATCTTTATTAGCGGGTAAACTTACATACAATTAACAAAAAAGTTTAATCTTTTAGTTCCAAGTGACAGTTAAACACAGAAAAAAATTAATACGGTCAATAATGTTTTGATGCATAACTTTCACTGTAATTTGGTACTTAACATTGTTTATATTATACCTCTTTTTACTAAAATAAATCTTATACTTAACATTTGCATGTTTGTAAGTTAATGAAAGATGTGATAAACAAGTCAGTATTTATTACGGATCGTACATATAAAACGTAAATAAATACAATAGTCCAAAAAATGACATACTTGTATGATAAAAAAAATTTCGACAGAAAAAAAAGTTATGCCTTGAGTGGAAATTGAACCCCAAGATTGTCGAGGCAAAAAATTCGCTCAGCGGCGTAACCTACTAGGCTACCAAAACTCTGTCCTCGTAGTGATTAAATGTAACATATGTTAATAACAAAGCTTCAAGGCCCAAGTGAAAGTAAAACTTGGCTGACGTTGGAGTAACGAAGAATAAATGGAAGTTTTCCTACGAGTTTGAAAAGTCTCTGTTTGCGAACCGAGAGGTTTGCGGCCAGAGCCAAAGGTGAAGGGTGTAACGAGGTTCGTAAAGGAGACTTTTCGAACGAGTTTCGGAAAACTGCTTTTTCGCCCAAGGAAGTACTAGCCTCCCAAAACCACCCGAGGGCGGAAAAGGTATTTTTTTTAAAGTTGAAGTTTTTATGCTAATTCATAAATGTTTAAGGGGTTGGGTAATAAAATTGTCGTTGCGCAGTTGCGAACGATTCTGTTTTTTTTCATGAATATATGTACATAAGATGAAAATATTATTGACCAATTATATATTATTAAACGAATACGTTAATTAGGTTATAAAAGGTNTGCATGCAAGAGCTGCAGCGATAGCCGAGAGCCGAGGGACTCGACTCGAGAGCTCAGGCAGGAGGCAGCCAAAACGTATATAGCTATACCCATGTGTAAGCACATATTCCTTCCCCTTCTACTAGGTACCTATCGTACGCACATTTTGGTCTTCCCCTCCGCTGCTGTAAACGTGCGTATAGTTCGACTGGCCTGCCGCGACGGTGCGCTCAAATCAGTGGAAAAAAGCGACACACACTCTACTATAGACATTGGCAATCTCCCTACTAATCTCTGCTTGGAAGTTCCTACCCCAAGTAACGTGTCCTCTTTCAACACAAAATTTTTTTGCGTGTGCCCGAAAAAGCTATACATTACTGGCACGGCTCCGAAGATGTCAAGATTCTCTGCCCCGTTCGTTGAGATTGACTTGAGTTAAATCCCTTGTCTTCCCATATTTTGAATACTGTTCCGTTGTCACCCTTGATATATCAGGTATTTTCTGCACTAAACTATCACGTTGTAAAAATGCTGCTCTAAGATTTGTTTCAGGAGTTAGAAAATCTAACCATATTACCCCAATTTACATATCTCTATCTATTCTACACATTCGAAAGTGTCGCATATACCTTGCCTTATGTCTATTGGCTTCAATTTTAAAATACATAAAAACCTTTATACCTCGAAGAGAGATTGCAGTATAAGCCTTCCAATGGTCTAGGTAATTGCTCCCGATCTGAATATGATTTGTCGGTTATTGGTACTCATACTAGTTATTATGATAATGCATTTCATGTCGCCATTCAACGCATTTGGAACAATTTACCTACCAACTTGAGATCCACGTCTGAGCGACCTTATTTTAAATTTTACCTCCATGAATATCTATCTAAATCTGTTTTTAATTTACAATAGTCTAAACTCAACATTCTTACTTTCCCATTTCTTTGATAACAATTTTAGTTTGTATCGACTGTTCAATGATAATTTTTATTACTATGTTTTACTGATCATAATATTTTTATTGTTGTTATAGTTGTTGTTATTACTTTTGTGGTTATTATTTTTATTTTTGTATTACTATTTTCATAATTACTTTTATTATTGAATCCTCCAAAACTTTGAAGGTTGTGGCTTGCGCGCAAGACCAACCGTTATCTTATTTCTGTGTATTGGCCAAGCCAAAATAAGGCCTGGAGCCTTTTGTCTTATTAATAAATTCAATTTAATTCAATTCAATATTTCTCGCTCTTATTGCATCTGTTTGCAAAGGCCCTAAAGCTGTAAAAATGTACCTTTTGAAAATTGTGGTTACTGGGTAGCACTAAACAACAGTATATTTCCACACAATTTTATATGATTCATTTTACAATTATTATGAACACCTTTGGTTGTGTAGAGTAGTTAAAGTTCTTTAAATGATAGTTGATAATAATCAATGCACTCAAATACTGACACAAAAGACTGTATTATTCAGAGGCGGAGCGATTGAGCGAATACTGTACGCAAGAGTTTGCTCTGACTAGGTAGACCGTTGGAAAGGCTCTGTTGGCTCCGAAGCTGTAGAGATGACGTCGCGGGGCCTGAGGATTTGTTTCCTTTTATGTCACATTGCTAAATCATTTTTTCCCACTAGGCAAGGTTGTCTGTCGGGGTTGGTGATGGTGAGAATGCCACATCTACCCCCTTTTCTGAGCGTTCGTCGGTGGAGTGAACGCCACTTTTTTGGGAAAAATGCCGCGTCACCTCGGACACGACTGCTGCTGAGATCCCTCATCTTGCTGTGCTGCTGTTTGCTGCTCGTTTGACAGGTGTGCCGGTTTTAGTAGATCAATGGACACATTTCTTTCTTCGCCGTCCATCAGTATCGTATAGACTCGGTCAGAGATGTGGCGTGTCACATTGTAGGATTCTCTGTAGGGTGGCTCAAGCCGATCTCTGACGTAATCGCACCTCAGGAAGTCGTAAGTGCATGTAGACATGCATTTGTAGACACTGCTGATACTGGCGCTTTGCTTCTCATGTGCTTTCTGTGCTGCCTCACAAACGCCTAAGTGTCCACCGAGGGGTCGTGGTGCACAAAGATTTCGCCTGAAACCCTTAGCGTTGCGCCGTACAGCATTTTGGCTAGAGATGCACATAAATCTTCCTTGTAGACCGTCCTGAGCCCCGAAAGCCCCGAGAGCAATACATGGATCCTTGGATTGTGCGGTTTGCACATGAGTGACGCCTTGAGGGCCCTGTGCCATCTCTCAACTATGCCGTTCGATTCCAGGTGGTACGGTGTGGTTCTGACTTTGTTTGTACCCAAATATCTGGCGATTGCCTTGAAAAGTGCTGCCTCAAACTGAGGATCTTGGTCGTTCCTTATAAAAAAAAGTGAGCCGTAGAGAGAAATCCAGTTATTGTACAGTTCCCAGGCTATCGTCTCTGCAGCGCAGTCCCGTAGTGGCATGGCCTTTGGCGATCGTGAGAAGCGGTCAATCAATTTCAAACAGTAGCGGTATCCATCTGCTCGAGGCATTATGATGATGTCCAGATGTATGTGATTGAAGCGTGAGTCGGGGACTTAAATTCCTTGAGGTTTGACTATATTGTGCTTGTGCACTTTGGCTCGGTAACAAGCCAGACACTGCTTGACCCACATCAGTACATCTTTTTTTATGTTTAGCCATACATATTTCTCCTTGAGGATCTTGCTTGTTGCTCGTATGCTAGGGTGTGACAGTCCGTGGACCGTATCAAACACCATTTTCTTGAACTCTGGTGGCAGATATGGCCTCACCGTGTTGTCGTTTATCTCGCAGTAAAGCTCATGGCCATCTATTTTGAAAAGTTGAAGATTAGGCAAGGACTGCTATTTTACCTGGTTTAGAGTGTTGTCCTGGCTTTGCGCTTTGCTGCTCGTTTCCGCATCAAGTAGCGTTGCCATATTTATTGTCTCGATTCTCGAAAGTGCATCAGCTACTTTGTTACTGTCACCAGACACGTATACTATGTCAACAGAAAACTGTGAAATGAAGTCCAATTGTCTCAGTTGGCATGGCGAGGCTTTTTCTGGCTTTTGCCTCAAAGCATAGGTAATAGGCTTGTGATCGGTCTTGATAGTAAACTAGCGGCACTCCAGGTAGTTTATAAAATGTTTAATAACTTCAAATATTGCCAGTAATTACCTATCATAGGCACTATATTTCCTTTCCGTTTCGGTAAGTTTTCTTGAAAAAAATCCTATGGGTCTCCATGAGTTCTGAACACGTTGCTCCAAGGCAGCTCGTATTGCAGTATCCGATGCGTCAGTGACAAGCACCAATGGCGCCGTTGGCGAGAGGTAAGTGACCAGAGTCCCCGAGGTCAGAGTTTTCTTGAGTTTCGTGGAAGCTTCCTCCGAAGAGCTCGTCCATTGCACTTTTCTGTGATCATTTTTACGTGCTCCCTTCATATATTTAATCAGTGGCGCCTGGAGGTAAGTTACTTTCTCCATGCACGGTTTCTAGTAATTAATCATACCTAGGGATCTCCTGTGTTACATGATAGTGTCCCGCGTAGGGTACTTCAGCATTTCTTCAACTCTTTCCTGAGTGGGTAGATAACAATCTCCGTTGATTTTGTAGCACAGGTATGTGGCGTCAGCAGCGGCGATCCTATGCTTCCTGAAGGTTAGGCTGAAATCAGTTAGAGCGGAATAGAGCGAACAGGATAGTAATTTCTCCATAAACGATTGTATTAACAGAGATTAGTAGGGAGATTGCCAGTGCGTATGGTAGAGTATGTCACTTTTTTCCACTGATTTGAGCGCACCGTCGTGGCAGACCAGTCGAACTATACACACGTTTTCAGCAGCAGAGGGAAAGACCAAAATGTGCGTACAATAGGTACCTTATAGTGGGGGAAGGAATATGTGCGTACACATGGGTATAGCTACATATGTTTTGGCTGCCTCTCCTGGCTGAGCTCTTGGGTCTCGGACTCAATTGTACATAATATAAAAAACGCCCAATTATAGATCAATTTCCTAAGTTAGAAGTTCCTCGGTTTGTGTCTATAAATAATAAGAACAAAGATTGGATTGGTGTGCTGCATAGCACAATTGATAAGTCCTCGACTACCAATCCTAAACATGTAGTTCCATTCTTGGAGTTAGTAGAACTTGAAAAAGTTATTTACACTTGTACAATATATATACTTGTGGGGCTCCGCCCCCCTGCGCGCTCCGCGTGCCAAGCCCCCCTTTTATTGAGTTATAAGTGTAATTTTTTCAAAATAAGGTTTGTATTAATATTTTTTAAAGCCTTAAGAAATGATAAAATTAATTGTTAGTATGAAAATAAAATGTTGAAGTATATTTAACAGAATTCGGAAGACTATGGCATTTTTCGAAAATACTCGGGAAAAAATTTTTTACGCTGGGGAATGACAAGTGGTCTACTTTTAAGGAAATATGAAGAACAAGCTGCTAATTTCAAATAAAAGTGGTAAAGTTTACATAGACAGAGAGATGTGCCCTTGACTTTTTGTTGGTGAGCTTTATTATCTCTTCTGGTGGCTCTCTTTTTCAAATTAGCTGTCTATCCTGTATGTGTCAATAGATATTTCTAAGCTCTTACAACTCTATATGCCCTCTGCTAACCAACCCCCGTAATTGCAAATTAGATTTACGAAGTATGGAAAAAAACCCGAATTATTTTAATTGTTACTTAAAATTTATACATGTAGAAAATGTATATTGATCATAATTAATTCCATGAGTTTTTAACGATCACTTTTTATTTTCCCTGACTAATAACAGCTATTTCTATGGGATTAGTAGAACACGATTTTCAAAACGATATAATTTCTGAAGAAGCATGTAACGTTATGCTGCCTTTTCAGCTACGAAAATTTTTCGCATGGTTTATTATATCTGAAAATTTTTTTGGTAATATTATTTGGAACAAATATAAAACATTTTTTATTGAAGATTGTAAAGATGATAAAAATAAAGCTCTTTTACAATCAAACGAAATTTTTAATTTTGGAATTATGTCGTGTGAAGATTTCAGTTTACCAGAACTAACAGAAACGATAAAAAAAATATCGATACTGACAATGATGAAAGAACATTCTGTAAACATAAATTCCATGAAATGTTTTCACAACTCAGTCATGATCAATGTCGAATTTTTCAAGAAATAATAAAACTTGAAAAAAAAATTTTTTTTATCGATGGTCCTGGTGGTGGATCTGGAAAAACTTTTCCATACAAAACGTTTATTTATTATTTCATATCAATTAAAAAAAAATTCTTACAATGGCTTGGACAGGTATTGCTTCTATTCTGCTCCCAAAGAGAATGACTACTTACAGAACTTTTAGACTTCCTTTAGACTTAAGCACTATAGAAAGTGCAATCTTCTAGTTTGAGCCAGATAAACAAAAATTACGTAATGTAGAA
>NW_019379981.1:189627-201664 GCF_000648655.2 Copidosoma floridanum
TAACGAATGATAAAGGTTATGTAAGAGCAGATCACCTAAAAAGACATTTTAGAGTATGTAATCAAAATAAACATCGTAAGTAAGTTAATTGTAACAAAATTTTTTGTTATGGTCAAACAAAATTATATGTTAAAATTAGACCATTTGTAACGATAAATAAATAAAGCATTACACATTTATTCATATTATATATAAGGGAGCTGGTAAAGAGTATGGGGGGGAGCTGGAGGGGAGCGAAAAGGAGGTGGGGGAGCGCGGGGGAGCTAGCAAAAAAGTAGGATTACTCGAAAAATGCAAGAAAATATAAGAATGATGAATATTTAATCGCCAATGTGTACCGGCAAACGTGTAAACACACGCAGTCGAAGTATGCGACATATGTGTATGTTTTGCTTACACCGCTTGGCGAACGCATATAGTAAGCAAGTTTTGTACAAGTCTCGGTGCTGTATGGACAGCACGGGAAACGAGAGCCCGATTACTCAATACGCGAATAAACTACACTGTTGTATTTCTGTAACGTTTATTGTCTTGCGCCCACTTCCTTCCTTTATATTTAGCAACAGGTTATGGGCCCAGGGATCGTGCGTAAAATTGATAAACGAAGTTATAAGTAGTAAAGGTTATTGGAAATGGCTACGCGAGTGCAAGCGGTGTATCAGCCCGTGGAGAGGCTAGTGGGAAGAGAGAACTATCGTTCATGGGCAATAGGCATGAGAGCCTATCTCGAACTCGAGGACTTGTGGGACACAGTGGAGACCCCAGAAAATGGACAAATAAGTGCCGACATGACGAAGCTAAGAAAGGTGCGTGCTAAGCTCATATTGTCGGTTGACCCGAGCGTATATGTGCATGTTACCGAGTGTGATACGGCGCAGAACGTATGGAAAAATCTGAAGGTTGCCTTCGATGACAATGGTTTGATGAGAAGAGTAAATCTTTGGCGCTAGGTGACTATGACAAGATACGATCACTGTGAAAATATGAGCTCATATGTGAACAAAATTGTAACTGCGTCGCAGCAGTTACATGAAGTGGACATGAAATTACCCAATGAATTAGTGGGAGCGTTATTGCTTGCTGGTTTGCCCGAGTCCTACCAGCCAATGATACTGGCCATGGAGGCATCTAGCAGGCAGATAACGCAGGACTTAGTAAAAACCAAACTGCTCCCAGAAGTAAAACCGGAAGGCTCCGGCTGCGAGGACTACATGCAGGGCATGTTTGCGCGCTTTCGTGAGCACAGCCTTACCGGCAAGAAAAAGGAAGAGTCAGGCAAACGCCATGCTTGCTTTAATTGTGGAAAACTCGGCCATTTTGCGCGTGAGTGCTGACTCAAAAAGAAGGGTACAGCGTAGGCGTGTACGGCGGACTCGGGAGAAGAAACGGAATCCGAGTCGGACGACGCAATGTGTACACTTCTAAGCATAGGAAAGCAACAGGCACCGGCACCCGACCAATAGGTCCTCGACTCAGGTGCGTCGAGACACATGTGTCGTAACCTTGAACTTATGACTAACGTGCGTGACACACACCTCGCCAACGTTACGACTGCCAACAACGGAAAAATCCCTGTGTGTGGGGAAGGTGATGTAATACTCGTAAACACGGCAGACGAGACATTGCTAAAGCTGCGGTTAAAGAGAGCTCTGTACGTCCCTGACGCTGCCTCAAATTTCTTTTCTGTCAGAGCCGCAACTAAATGTGGACATAGAGCGATGTTCAAAGACAAGTCTTGCACAGTAATAAACAGTGAAGATAATCCTATATTAACGGGCGAGTCAGGAAAAGGCGACGTGTATAGGTTAAAGTTGGGTGTGCCGAGCGCAGCTAAGGCAAAGGAAGTGTCGGTCCCCACCCTGTATGCCGCATCCACGATCGAGAGCTTGAATGTGTGGCACCGACGCATGGGCCACCTAAACGAGCAGTACCTCAAACAACTGCACGATCACGCAGCAGAGGGAGTGTTGTTTTCTGCACACGACAAACTCTCACCTTGCGAAATCTGTGTCGAAAGAAAGTACGCAAGGCGACCCTTCCACGTGAATAATAAGCGCGCGTCAAGCATTTTGGAGCTTGTGCACAGTGATATTTGTCAAGTAGGTACATTGCTGGGAGGAGCCAAATACTTTATGACTCTGCTAGACGATCACAGTAGGGAAATTTACTTATATTTCCTAAAACATAAAGATGAAGTGTCGAAGTGCCTAACACACTTCATCAAACGGATGGACACTCATTATCAATTGAAAATTAAGACTCTCAGGTCCGATAATGCCACTGAATATTTAAACTCTGCCGTTAAAAAGCTTTTAGACGATAATGGCATCGAACATCAGAAAAGCATACCATATAATCCTCAACAAAACGGCAGAGCTGAGAGAATTAACCGCACCTTGATGGACAAGACCAGGTGCATGCTGATCGAATCCGACCTACCCAAGGAACTCTGGGTGTAAGCTGTCTCAACGGCAGCTTACCTCAACAATAGGTCACCCAAGGCAAGCTTAAAAGGCAAAACGCCGGAGGAGATATGGACCGGGGCCAAACCTAACCTCTCACATCTCAAGATATTCGGTTGTAAGGCTCAGGCCTACATACCCGATGTAAAGAGAAGCAAACTTGACAAGAAAATCCAAGCTTGCATATTTGTTGGTTACTGTTCCGACCAAAAGGGCTTCAAGCTGTGGGACCCAAAGCAGAGGAAAATCCAGGTAGCTCGCGACGTTGTTTTTTTTTAGCAAGAACCAGAAGTGGTACAGAAAAATAACGTGGTACATCTGCCCATCGATTCTGAGCCTCCCAAGCAGATGGATGAGGAAAACATGGATATGGAACAGAGCCACAGTGGCGAGGAAACCGAGAATTATTCTGATGAGGAATTCGACCAGGGCCAACCACTAAGAACCTCCATCAGACCCAGGAGGAGACCCAAGCGCCTGGACGACTATGTGGTCTATACATCTGTGACAGAACCCGGGGAGACTATAACGTACGACCAAGCCGTAACTGGATCCGAGAAAGATCAATGGACACAAGCTATGTACGGCGAGATTAAGTCCATTGAACGCAATAACACTTGGGAGCCATGCTCACTACCAGCTGACAAAAACTTGGTCGGATCCAAGTGGGTCTTCAAAAAAAAGAAAGCTGCGGACAGTACCATCCGCTACAAGGCGAGACTGGTGGCCAAGGGATATAGTCAGGTAAAGGGAGTTGACTTCGAGAACACCTACTCCCCAGTGGTGAGATTCACCTCACTCAGAGTCCTTTTTGCGCTCACAGCTCAACTAGACCTAGACGTGTTCCATCTTGACGTGGAGACGGCTTTTTTGCATGGAGATTTGGACGAGACGATCTACCAGCCAGATTTGCCAGCTTTCCTGTCAGAAACCTGGAACCAGTGCAAAGGTGCCTGGGCATCAACATCAAGATCGACAAAGCTCGAGGAACTGTGACACTAGACCAATAGCACTACATCCAGGAGATTCTCAAGAGGTTTAACATGCAAGACTGCAAGGGTGTGGGAACACCTATGGAACTGGGATGTAAGTTTGACACTCCCTTGTCACCAGACGACCCGATGAGTAAAGTTAGCTCAGAGAAGATCCCACACCAAAGTGCCATTGGAGCACTCTTGTACCTAACACAGGCAACGCGACCAGACCTGGCGCACAGCGTCAACTACCTCAGCAAGTTCAATCAGAACTACTCCAAAGATCATTGGGCTGCCGTCAAGAGAATATTTCGTTATAGTCCTATGCTATAGGCCCTATAGTCAGTACAGTGTAAGCTACCGTGCCTTATACACCTCTCGTCAGCTCTCTTTATTGTCTTTGTCAGTTTTGTCAGTAGTAAGTGTGTAAACTGTATCAAGTCAGTTGTATTTTGCGTCGGTCGGCAGTTACATTAAATAAACGTTTTGTCTTTCTATAAAATACTCGTTTTGATTTCGTGCACCCCCTTTACTCACACCTCTTCAGGTTACGGGCCTCAGACTCGCATCACCTCGCGTGATCTCTTCTTTATTTTTGTTGTGTGGGTGAGTGTGACAAAAGGGAGAATGGCGGAAAGGGCTGAGACAGCAAGGGATGGACAAGAGAGTCCGATCGAGGAAGCGGCCGAGAGCGTGACCCCTGGTGACCAGGCCGAGTCCATTGTCGACCAGGCGTTGTCGACGCCGGTCGAGGATAGGGGAGCAACTCTGGACGCCGGAACTGAGATCAGCGGTAGGTCAACACTTTGTCCTTTCGAGTGATGCCTAGGTTGGACGCTACGACGTCAGGTAACAAAGGGGATTTCTTGTGCATTTCGAGAAATGCGCGGGATTCTAAGAAACACGTGGCGTCAGTAGCGCGACACGCACATGCAAGAGCGGGGTGGATCGAGAGGGGGACAACAGATTGCGGCTGAGGAGAGAGTTCGGTCTCTCTCTCTCCCTCTCGTGTTGACGCGAGGCTTTTTGACTGAAAATATATTACGAGGCCGTTTATGTTTTGTTTTCGTGTTTTCTCGCATCTCTTGTTCTTGTCGCCTCGACTGTTGCGTGCGCGTTACAATATAAATGTCTGAACTGGGAAAGTTTGAACGTGTGTCGGCAGAAAATTATATATGTCCTTTCCTGGTGCTTTTAATTAATTTAACTCTAGGCAATAAATATTCAAGGTGGTTTTCAGATTTACTCAGAAAAGGCTGATATTTTAAAATCTTAAATTTTCTTTTAGACGAGCAAACTATCGATGCTCTGTCGAGAATATGTCGGAGAATTTCATCCCAAGTCAAGTCAGAGGGGCAACAACAAGCTGCCATCTTGTTGGTGGATAAAAGGGGAATAATGGCATGTGTCGGACAAAGGGATATTCCCGCCTAAGGTGTGTAGACGAAATTATTTTCCGTGTGACTCGCACAGTCACGTTAGACTTGTGTTCGGTCGCGCGCGGCTGTATGAGTGCCCAGCGTGCAATCGTGCTTTGTGTTCGAGCACGAGAACACGCTTCGGGCCACGTTGACTAGATTCGGCTTGCGTTCGGTCGATTTCTGGTTGACTCCGTGAAAACAATGTCCGTCTTTTGTTTTAGATTATCTGATCGGTGACGATTACAAATACATCATTGAATTTCTTTTTAAAAAGGGAGGCAAAGTGACTTTGCCAGAAAATCTATTCAGGGAAGACGGGGAAAGCGAGGAACCTGCTCGTGATAAACCCGGGTTATTTGAAAAGTCGGTCGATGTGTTTAAAATGTCAGATGAGAAAAATTCCAAAATGTCAGAAGTCTGAAACTTTGATAAGATAAATGTAGACAGTGAAAATCTTTGGCAGAAATTAGGCGGAAATAAGTCTGTACACGAAGCAGCCCCCTCTTTCCCGTCGCGCACACCGAAAAATACCCAACTTAAAGTAAAGAAAGTGCAAACCATTGAAAACAAATATAAATGGATAAACATCAGCAAAACGAAGTTGCATATGGCAGATAAACAGAAAAATAAAAATTTTTCAGAAAACATCATGCTGGCTAGGTTCGACTCGATGATGGCCGCGGTTAGTCAGATGATCGAAAGGCAGGAGAAAGCAAACGAGGAGGCAAGGAAGGCAGAGGAAGAATGGGCAAGGAAGGCAGGAGGTTGAAAGAACAAGGGAGGAAATAATTCTGGTCATACGCAATTTTGACCAGAGGTTGTCCCGGGTTGGCGAGCGGGTGAACAGGGTCGAGTCATCCGAGGCCCAATCGTCAACCGGGGCACCCCTGCAGTCATCAACTCCTCGCAACGACAGAAAACGGGTGAGTCTACAAGACAAATTGAAAACGTTCTTGAATGACACAAAAAATGAAAATTTATCTAAAGGCAGCGCGGAACTTCTCGCGACAACCATCAATCAAATACATAAATTCGGCCGTGATACTCAACACATATACAATTATCATCTGTCTAAAGATATGAAGTTCGAAGTTTTCCTCGATAAATTTGAGTGTGAACCTGGTCTAAAAGATTACTATATGTCATTGATCCTTCGATTAAAAATACGGAATTTATCAACGAAGACATGATCAAAGAAGACAAATTAAAAGTCAGAGATATTTTATTAAGTAGAGTAACGGAAAAATATCATTTAGGAACTTTTCGTCTGCAAGATCCGGTTGTTATATTGAAAAGTCTGAAAGAATTTAAGAAGGGGGAGACGCCCCTTACAATGGCCGCGATTCGTAAAAAATTGCATGAAATTAAATTTTACAAAGGGAAAGAATCGGTTGCCAAATTCATAGAAAAATTTGAGGAACTGGTCAGAAATTATGAGACTGTAAGTACGTCTGGTCCCTTTTCTGAAGAAGAAAAGCGAGATGACTTTTATACTGCCGTAATCGGAGCGGTACCTAGCGGGCAGGTGACAGACTTCACGCTTAAAATGCAAAGCAGAGATGGAAAGGGTATGACATATGAAAACCTCATGTCGTACATGTTGAAGGTCGAGTCAGAAGGCCTAGCAGAAGCCACTGGAGGTCGCCCCACGAGGGCAGCTTTGACTGCCTCTTGGCCCCAGGACCGCCTCCGCAGCTTCAACTGTGATGACTGGGACCATATGGCTGACAAGTGTCCGAAGGCAGGTACCTGACTCAAGAAGTGCTACACGTGTGGCACGTTCGTGCATGATATCCCAGCTCACAAGAGATGCAGCCCGAGATGTGGTGAGCAAAATAAGTCTGATTCATGGGATTTTAAAAGGCAGGGCCGTGGAAGTCGAGGGAATTGAGGTGGCCGTGGCGGTGGCCGTGGCCGCTCTAATTCCCGAAACTTCGGGCAGAAAAGGGATTCTAGCAACGTCAGGGACGAAAAAGATCCCAAAAGGCAGAAAGTTTCTGACCAGGGCCGGGAGACAAAGGGAAAACGAGATGCTTCAGGGTCAAATAAAGGTGAGTCTCTGACGTTGATCGAGTCCCCCAATACTCTGTTTTCAAACTCTGTAGGTTGGGTAAATAATTCAGAATCGGATGGAGAAAATAAGATTAAATTTGTCGCTGATTCGGGAGCGACTGATCACTTTGCAAAGTCAGAAAAATTCTTTACAAATATGGACAGAAACAAAATTGGTAAAATAAAATGTGCAAACTCAGACTCATCCGCAGACTTGAAAACGGAGGGAGTGGGAAATTTGCTGCTTGAAAATTGCAATAATGACGTTGAGTTGAAGGGAGTGGTGTGTGCTCGCGACTTGATCGGGAATTTATTGTCACTACGGAAATTTGCTGATATGGGCTTGTCGATCTATTTAGATGACAAGGAGATTAGTATTTTCGATCCTAATACTAAAAATGTATGGATATCGGTAATATATAAAAAACCCTATTGGATGGTTGAATTTGTTAAGTCGGACAACAAAAGAATGAAAGTCTTGACGGCTGAGTCAAAAGCACACACTATTCCTGAAAATTCAACTGCAGATATAAAATTAAATAATAAGTCGGAAAATTCAGAGAGCTCGGTCGGTAAGTAAAATAATGACAGTTTTGAAGATGTATTTTTAATGAATGACAGAAAATTTCATGAAGTCGAAAAAGTCCTGACCGAAGAAATACAAAGCCATTCAAAGTCCGTTTAGCGAAAATTATAAAAAATTTAAAGATAACAACAGGGCCATGCTGTGGCATATCAGACTGGGCCATGCTTCGTTGAGGTATCTAAGGGAACTGTAGAAAAACTATCCGGAAGTAAAAAGTCTGAAAGAAGCCGTATTTGATGATGTGATTAAGACTTGTGATGTGTGTTTAAGAACAAAATCCCAAAAACTGCCTTTCCTTTTGGTACGCGAACGAGCATCCCAACCCCTGCAAATAATTCATTCAGATAAAATGGGAATTATTAGTCCGCCCTCTTACCCAAAAAGATACAGATTTATTTCGGTATTTATTGATGATTATTCCAAGTTTGCAATCGCTTACCTGATGAAAAACAAAAGTGATACGGGTGAATGTTTAGATAATTTTGTAAAAGGCTGTAGAAATCTTCTCAGGTTTGAAGCAAAAGTGTGTTATCTAAGGTCTGATCAGGGTACTGAGTACACGGGAGGCTCCGTGCGAAAAATATTAAATGACCTTGGAGCTGAACTCCAACTGAGTTGTCCGGATACCCCTGAACATAATGGTACGTCAGAAAGGCTGAACAAAACAATTTAAAGGAAAGTCCGAGCTTTGATATGTGATTCGGGACTCCCGGAAAACATGTGGGACTTGTCACTAAACGCAGCTGTATTTGCGTACAATCGTACTCCGCATCGCTAAAATAACATGGAAATCCCTTTAATGACGCTGGCTCCAAATAAAAAGACAGACCTAAGTCAGATGAAAAGATTCGGCTGCATCGCTTATTTGAGAGTTCAGAGAAACACTGAAACTAAATTCCAAGCAAAAGGGAAACGAGCAGTTATGGTAGGATACACGCCGACAGGGTATCGTCTGCTTTGTCCGGACGAAGGAAAGTTTTATGAAAGTCGGGACGTCAGATTTAACGATCGTTTTGTGTATGGAGATGTTTTTAGTAAAAATTCAATTAAAAACTGGGAAAATGTGACTGTAGATATTAAACTAGACGAGTGGTTTTTAAAACTCGAAAAAGAAAGAGAAGAGACAGTGTCATCGAAGGAAGCGCCCCCGGTGGTACAACGGAAAAGAGGAAGGCCGAAAAGACTGATAGAAACAATGGAGGCCAACTTGGTCCAAAAAAGTCGTGTAAAAGACGTCAGCTTTGCGGGCTTAGCTCTCGGGGAAGAAGTAATAAAAGATCTAATTTTTAAGAACGGTGATACTGAAACGTCAGGAGATAATACCATTTATGCGGAAGATCTAGTTTACCACTCTTTGCTGGCAGAAATAAATAAAGATCCAGCTTCATATAAAGAAGCAATGAAGGCTGTGGATAAAGAAGGCTGGAATCAAGCCATCGAAGAATAGCTTGACTCAATGGCAAAGAATCAAGTCTGGAAGTTGGTAAATAGACCTGCAGGACTGGTAAATCGTAAACGTCCGAATATCATCGATTCCCGATGGGTTCTTAAGAAAAAGGTTGATGCTCAAGGATGTGAGAAACACAAAGCACGGCTGGTAATACGGGGTTTTAAAGATAAAAATGAGTATGATCTTACGGAGACTTACGCCCCGGTGTCAAGACTAACTTTAATAAGAACTGCTTTGGCTGTAATCAATAAATTAAATTTAGATACATGTCAGCTTGACGTTAAAACGGCATTTTTAAATGGTACTCTTGACGACGAGATATATATGGAGTTACCAGAAGGTTTGGTCTGTTCCGAACTGGAAAAACAGAGCAAGGTGTGCAAGCTTCAGAGAGCCCTCTACAGCCTTAAAGTCAGTCTAAAAAAATGGCATGAAAGATTCTCGGAGGCTGCAACAAAAATAGGTCTAAGATCTCACATCTTGGAACCTAGCCTGTTTGCTTGGCATGAGGCAGATAAAATTCTGATGTTGGTTTTCTATGTTGATGACATGCTTATAGCAAGTAATTATACTGGCAAATTGAAGTCTGTGAAGGAAAGACTGCAAAGTGAGTTTGAAATGACTGACCTAGGAGAAGTTAAATCGTTTTTAGGCATTGAAGTCAGAAAAGACAGAGAAAACCAAGTTCTAACTTTAACTCAGACCAATCACATAAATAAGATACTTAAAAAGTTTGGGTTTGATGATTCTAAGCCAGTGAGAACTCCTATGGTCACAGGTCACGTGTTAAATCAACAAAGAAAACAAAGAGAGCAATCAGAAAGGCAGATTGACTTGAATGAGTTCAGATCGACTGAAAGCGTTCCCTACCAGGAGGCTGTTGGGAGCTCATTATATGCTGCCAATACTGCACGTCCGGATATAAGCTATGCAGTGAATGTGCTGAGCAGGCATCAAATAAGTCCGACTAACGAAGACTGGAATATGGTTAAAAGAGTGTTTTGGTATCTTGCAGGGACCAAATCTTATGGTCTAAGATATTGTGGAAGGTAGCAAGGGCTGGAAGCATTCTCCGATTCCAGTTTTGGCGACTGTAAAAGGTCTCTAACCACAAGTGGTTACGTGATTAAAATCCTTGGAGACTCAGTGGCATGGAGAACTCACAAACAAACGTATGTGTCTTTCTCAACATGTCAGGCAGAGTATGTGTCACTGAGTGAAGCATGTAGAGAACTGATGACAGTTGATAATTCGATTAAAATGATACTGAATAATACTTTGTGTCCGGCAGATCTATGGCGCGACAATAAGGCAGCTGAGCAAAATGCTAAAATTATAGGCAGTGGTAAATTAAGACATATGACAGAAATTTATGAGCATTATGTTAAAGAATGTGTAAATTATGGTAGAGTAAACGTCAGATAGCTGAATACTAAAAAACAGATGGCCGATATATTCACAAAACCTCTACCGATCGAGCTCCATGAAAAATTTGCTAGCAGAATCGCGAATAGCTTCTGCGACTCTGACTGGTAATTAATAAGTTGTCTCTGTTTCAGATAAGCGATAAAGAAGCCATGGACCGACTCATGGACTACTTGGGTGCATTCCCAGAGCCTTGTAGCCGAGTCAAGAACACACATTTATTTATTTATTTTATGAAGAAAAAAACAAAAAAAAAAAAACAAATCACAATAACTTTCACCGCATGTATTATGATGTATTTTTTGTGCAACCATTCTATTTTTAGAATGGCTAACTATGTACATAAGTCATACCGAGCCGAAGACGTTGACAATTCGCAAAACTGAGAACTCAATTGAGTTTGGAAGGTGTGCCACGTAAAAAATCTGCTGGCTTTTCGGCTCATTGGGCGTGTAGAAAAAAAACCTACCAAAAAATACATAAAAAAATATTAAAGTCATGTAAAAGTCAGTAAGGTAGTACAGTACTTACCCTCGATTGTCACAAAAGTTGCAGGCCAAAGTGCAAGCCGGAACCAAAAAAAGGGGCCAAGACGCATTAACTGCTCCCTTTCTCTTTCTCTGCCTATTAGCCAAGACGAGAGGATCCCTTCCGTCCCCTTAGCTATGCACCAATCGACGCAACGGCGCTTCATTGTCTCGTGTAACGAGAGTCTCTTATTGGGAGGGGCAGGATATGCTTTGCCCATCCACGCGAGGAAAGAGGGAGACAAAGAGCCTCGCATACCTATACGACGTGGTGCAAGAGAGAGAGAGAAAAAAAAATCAACAACTGCTGGTGTTTATTGTACGCGATTTTAACGCCTTTGCACTCGGATGACTCACTACCAATAGACAATGTGTACCTATGATCTATACCTTAGGAGGATGAAAATTTTTCAGTGCTTTTGTTGGAAGCGTCATCTCGTCGTGACGCAAGATATCGAGAGAGAAAGTCGCGCTGTTTTACCAAATACGATTCAAAGTCCCACCTCAAAGTCACTCGACCGAAAAAAAAGCACCGAGACATTATAAATAATATATTGAACAAGACGCGAAATGAAATAAATCGTCTCCACTCGGAACGACAACTTATTCAATTTGCAGTGTGCCAACTCGATTATACTCGCGTGGAAGAATCGCAAGCTTTAACTCAAGCCCTCCTCCCCCCTGAGATGCTTCAATTGACGGAGGGACGAACCCCTCTTTTTTTAAATAGTTCCAATCGCCGGTACTTCCTCGCCGAAGTCGATCGTTAATTTTGATTCGAGGGAGTATAATTGCGACTGCAGTCCCATGATGATCAAGAGGGTTTGAAGAACTTGAAATTTCAAGCCAAGAGATGTCCTGTATCTTAAAAAAAAAAGGGTCCGAAAAGGGATGATGGCTAATTATTCGAGATCAAAGGAATTTATTTGCCTCTTTTTTATGGACTACCGCACGCAGTAGATGAATCACGTATTGCGAATGATTATTGAAAAATATTCGGGGAACAATAAAGAAAGAGAACGCTGTTTTGGCATTGTAACGCGTGCGCGTGAAAAGGAAAAGTGAATTTCAAGCTCCGATAGGCGGTGCGTGACAGATAGGCCAAGTTGCAAAACGAAGAAGAAAAAAAAAAAAAAAAAA
>NW_019379981.1:201855-220953 GCF_000648655.2 Copidosoma floridanum
AAAGTTTTAATTTTGCCTTCTCCTATATCCAGTAGCACTGAAAAAAATTTTTTATCAATTGAGCGTATATTATTTTTTAAATAAAAAATATTAAATAAAGGCCAAAAATTGGAAAATTTTATGGTTTCTTGAACAATAGTAATTTTGCTTCCGTTTTTTAGTACTGGGAGAATTTGACGAAAGTCTCCACCTAAAAATCTTATTTCATTTCCAAAAGGTTTATTACTACTAGATAAATCTTTTAAAGTCCTATCAACGGTTTCTAACGCTTTATTTGGTATCATAGAAGCTTCATCCTGAATAATGACATCTACAATACGTAATTTTTGTTTATTTGGCTTAAACTGGAAGAATGCACTTTCTATAGTGCTTAAGTCTAAAGGAAGTCTGAAAGTTCTGTAAGTAGTCATTTCCTTTGGGAGCAGAATAGAAGCAATACCTGTCCAAGCCATTGTAAGAATTTTTTTTTCGATTGATATGAAATAATAAATAAACGTTTTGTATGGAAAAGTTTTTCCAGATCCACCACCAGGACCATCAATGAAAAAAATTTTTTTTTGAAGTTTTATCATTTCTTGAAAAATTCGACATTGATCATGACTGAGTTGTGAAAACATTTCATGGAATTTATGTTTACAAAATGTTCTTTCATCATTGTCAGTATCGATATTTTTTTTATCGTTTCTGTTAGTTCTGGTAATCTGAAATCTTCACAAGACATAATTCCAGAATTAAAAATTTCGTTTAATTGTAAAAGAGCTTTATTTTTATCATCTTTACAATTTTCAATAAAAAATTTTTTGTATTTGTTCCAAATAATATTACCAAAAAAATTTTCAGACATAATAAACCATGCGAAAAATTTTCGTAGTTGAAAAGGCAGCATAACGTTACATGCTTCTTCAGAAATTATATCGTTTTGAAAATCGTGTTCTACTAATCCCATAGAAATAGCTGTTATTAGTCAGGGAAAATCAAAAGTGATCGTTAAAAACTTATGGAATTAATTATGATCAATATACATTTTCTACATATATAAATTTTAAGTAACAATTAATATAATTTGGGTTTTTTTCCATACTTCGTAAATCTAATTTGCAATTACGGGGGTTGGTTAGCAGAGGGCATGTATAGTTATAAGATCTTAGAAATATCTATTGGCACATACAGGATAGACAGCTAATTTAAAAAAGAGAGCCACTAGAAGAGATAATAAAGCTCACCAACAAAAAGTCGAGGGCACATCTCTCTGTCTATATAAACTTTACCACTTTTATTTGAAATTAGCAGCTTGTCCTTTATATTTCCTTAAAAGCAGACCAGTTATCATTCCCCAAGGTAAAAAATTTATTTCCGAGTATTTTCGAAAAATGCCATAGTCTTCCGAATTCTGTTAAATATACTTCAACATATTATTCTTATACTAACAATTAATTTTATCATTTCTTAAGGCTTTAAAAAATATTAATACAAACCTTATTTTGAAAAAATTACACTTATAACTCAATAAAAGGGGGGCTTGGCACGCGGAGCGCGCAGAGGGGCAGAGCCTCACAAGTATATATATTGTACAAGTGTAAATAACTTTTTCAAGTTATACTGACTCCAAGAATTGAACTACATGTTTAGGATTGGAAGTCGAGGACTTATTGATTGTGCTATGCAGCACACAAATCCAATCTTTGTTCTTATTATTTATGGACGCAAACCGAGGAACTTCTAACTTAGAAAATTGATCTATAATTTGACGTTTTTTATATTATGTATAATTGAGTCCGAGACCCAAGAGCTCAGCCAGGAGAGGCAGCCAAAACATATGTAGCTATACCCATGTGTACGCACATATTCCTTCCCCCACTATGAGGTACCTATTGTACGTACATTTTGGTCTTTCCCTCTGCTGCTGAAATCGTGTGTATAGTTCGACTGGTCTGCCATGACGGTGCGCTCAAATCAGTAGAAAAAAAGCGGCACACTCTCTACCATAGGTACTGGCAATCTCCCTACTAATCTCTGTTAATACAATCGTTTATGGAGAAATTAGGTTCCTGTTCGCTCTATTCCGCTTTAACTGATTTTAGCCTAAACTTCAGGAAGCATAGGATCGCCGCTGCTGATGTCGTGTACCTGTGCTACAAAATCAACGCAGATGGTTATCTACCCACTCAGGAAAGAGTTGAAGAAATGCTGAAGTACCCTACGCCGGACACTATTATGCAACTCAGGAGATCCCTAGGTATGATTAATTACTAGAAACCGTGCATGGAGAAAGTAACTCACCTCCAGGCGCCACTGAATAAATATATGAACGGAACACGTAAAAATGATCACAGAAAAGTGCAATGGACGAGCTCTTTGGAGAAAGCTTCCACGAAACTCAAGGAATCTCTGGCCTCAGCGACTCTGGTCACTTACCTCTCGCCAACGGCACCATTGGTGCTTGTCACTGACGCATCGGATACCGCAATACGAACTGCCTTGGAGCAACGTGTTCAGAACTCATGGAGACCCATAGGATTTATTTTAAGAAAACTTACCGAAACGGAAAGGAAATATAGTGCCTATGATAGGGAATAACTGGCGATATTTGAAGCTATTTAACATTTTATAAACTACCTGGAGTGCCGCTAGTTCACTATCAAGACCGATCACAAGCCCATCACCTATGCTTTGAGGCAAAAGCCAGAAAAAGCCTCGCCATGCCAACTGAGACAATTGGACTTCATTTCACAGTTTTCAGTTGACATAGTATACGTGTCTGGTGACAGTAACAAAGTAGCTGATGCACTTTCGAGAATCGAGACATTAAACATGGCAACGCTACGTGATGCAGAAACGAGCAGCAAAGCGCAAAGCCAGGACAACACTCTTAACCAGGTAAAATAACAGTCCTTGCCTAATCTTTAACTTTTGAAAATTGATGGCCATAAGCCTTACTGCGAGATAAACGACAACACAGTGAGGCCAAACCTGCCACCAGAATTCAAGAAAATGGTGTTTGATACGGTCCACGGACTGTCACACCCTAGCATACGAGCAACAAGCAAGATCCTCAAGGAGAAATATGTATGGCCAAACATAAAAAAAGATGTACTGATGTGGGGCAAGCAGTGTCTGGGCTGTTACCGAGCCAAAGTGCACAAGCACAATATAGTCAAACCCCAAGGAATTTAAGTCCCCGATTCACGCTTCAATTATATACATCTGGACATCGTCATAATGCCTCGAGCAGATGGATACCGCTACTGTTTGAAAATGACGATGACGTCTTATTTATACAGTAGCGCTGTTGCCCCATATGGTGCAGTTACTGTACTAAATATCTGAGACAAAGGCTTTCTTGTTGACTGAGAGAGCTGGTCACTGTAATGTAGTTCTCCTTTGAGTGCAACAACACGTGATGCATAAAACTTTTGGTTATTATTTTGACGAAGACGAAAAGAAGCAGTTTGTGTTAGTATTTATTTATGTATGTATTTAAGCATTTTATCGATATACATCAGAATCACAAATTAGTCTGGTTATATATGAATGAGAAATCTGTTGTCGTTAGAAAAGGCGGATGTTGAAAAAAAGCCTGCATATTTTAATTTATGATGGGTTCAGTATAAGTATATAAAACTTGAATTTTAAATTTCAACTATGTGTTTTAACAATCATGACGTGGATATATCTGTCTACAGAATATAAAAAATGAAATATCACGTGATTGCCTCAAAGATACAAATATAGGTCATGGACATGTTATGACTGAAAAGTTCTATAAAATTGCAAAATTTGAACTATTATGTGTATATGAGTAGGTTTGTTTCAGATTTTATGTATTTTGAGAAATTAGAAAAGTGTTGTTGACTCTTCAAAACCCCTTTTAAAAGAGAAACCCGGTTTTAGGTTGCAGACACAATTTATGAAAATTTAAATTCCCTGTAAATTTTTTTCTAAGCTTCTTACAAATACAACAAGGGATAGAACAGCTGTTTCAAATCTATTACTCAAAAAAAAAAAAAATGTACAAGTGACTTGGATGCTCAGAAAAAAATTTAAGTTTTGATGGTACCAGACAGTTTGCAAGATTTTTGAGCTTTAAGACCCTGAACAAGTTTAATTTGTACTTTCCTTAAATTTTTCACCTTATATACCCTTTATTTACCCCATACCATGATCTTTTGAGATCAAAAGGCCAGTGTGTGACGTGTACACAAAGAGAGATTCATCATCTATTAAAATTGAACCAGTTCAGGGACTCAAAATTCAAAATTCTAGCATGCGATTATTACCACCTAAATTTAACTTTTTCCCTGAGCATAAAATTCACTAGTACAATTAATTTTTTTAAGTAAAAATGCATTATGAACAATCGTCGACTTTTGTGATTTTTGGCTAAGAGGCCAAGTATAAAAGTATGCAAAAGTCAACATTATATTTGTAAAAGTATTTCGTAAAAATCCACAGTGTATTTTTACAAAATTATCGGGAGATAGGAGTGGGCCGGCGACATTTTGCCCAAAACTAGTTTAGTCATTTTTTGTCGTCAGGTTGACTCAAGCTGACCTTACGAATGCGTATACATAGATAAAAACTGTATACCAAAAATATGTACGCAAGTCAAAAGCAGCTGAGAGATCGCGCTACTGATCCGTTTACTACTATATCAGCAGTGAGTTTGCGTACGCGTTAGTCTCTATCGTATGATAATTTTAACCGTGTTCGCAGAGAGTTTGCGTACGCGGGGTCCCTATCGTATGATAATTTTAACCACGTACGCAGTGAATTTGCGTACGTGTGGTCTCTTTTAATAATAATGATCACGTAGAGTTTCTTTTATACAATTACTTTGCCTTCACTTTCGCAGTCAGTTTGTGTAAGTTGGGTATTTTTTATTACTATTTGGCTTCATGCGTATGTAGTTGTGTACTTTATTAAGTGTGTGATATTGTAATTGCTATTTCTATAATAAATTGTAAATATTTTCACGTTTTCTCATTAAATGTACACGTCATATATACTTTAAAAACAATTGTTGACATAATACATTGTGTCTATAGGAAATATAAGCCATTATATTTGATACGTTGATGTGGTACTTGTTAAATTCTTATATAAGTTATTGTTGTTGCAGGGTAATCTTAGTTTGAATGCTTTTAGTTTATTATTATAGGATGATACGTTTTTCTCTGTAAAAACTTATGTATTATATTTTATTCAAATGCTACTGCAATGTAACTTATTATTTTTTAAATACCCTTCAAAACTATTCATGTTACATTTTTTAATCAACCACTAAACTGATAAAATCCATTTATAAATAACTGAATATCAATACACATTCTGCATGAACGTCATTCAAATACGGAATGAATTCATATTTTTTAATTCAATTTTTAAAAGACAAATTAAAATTTATCTTATAAAAATGACAATAATTAATATTATTATAGTCTCAAACCGTGGGTGGAAAGCACCTTGCCTGAGGAACAAAAAATAAATAATCTATTAACAGTAAAAAGAATAAATTAAAATTGAATTGCTTAATTTAAACAAAAAAAAGAATTATACTTTTTTTGTAAGTAGAAATTTTTTTTCAGGTTTCTTTTTTCTCTAGGCTACATGTATTATTACTTCTAATTTATAGACATTTTTTTCCTTCAAAAAATTTTTTTGTGATGAACTTATGAATTGTTACTGTGACAAAGTTTTTTCTTACCACATTCTTATTTGTTAGTAATTTGCTTTCCTCACGTAAGAATTTTTTTTTTTTTTAGTTATGCTTTTCTTGATTTACTTAGGACTGTGTTATATCTAAAGAAATATTGTTTTGGTAGACCACAAATGTTCTTCTGACCCAACAAATATTTCATAAAATGACGGTGAAGATAGTATTTAGTAATGTTATGAAAATTCTAATTTGTTCAAATTTATAGGGCGCTCACTGTGGTTAGTATTTATATTTATGCCTACGCATAATTGCCTATACGTGTACATAAAAGTGTAAGATTCTATTATAAGTCGGGAACAGTGACGCTTTACAAAATTAAGGGAAAGAAAAATATTTAAACATTAGCCAAGAAAGCTGATTCAAAAATTGCGTCTTTGCATAACGTCACCACAGCGACAAAATCATTAGCGATCTCTTACACAAGCGCTCCAATGGCGTGGATAGAAGTACCAGTCTGCACAGCGTAACGAGAAAAGAAACAAGCCTCTACGTTGTTTTTGAAATCCAACGAGCTTTGTTCTCGGCTAAGATGCATGCACGTGCCCGGGTAATTTATTTACTATCCGGTAATTAATATAAAATGTGGTGATTTTCATACCACTATTCGCAGGCCCTTAGTTGGCCAATACCATTAAATCTTTTTCCTTTCATTATCCGGTCCTTTGCGACCAATGTGTTTGTTTGAGTCACGGTGGACGCACCTGACAAAATTATAAAACCTCAGTTTGAGTTTACTTCTGCGTACTGTTTCCATTTTGACTATGCGCTTTATTTGAGAAGAGTTTATAAATTTGTTCCTATGTATCTAGGGGCTAAGATAAATGCCATTTTATTTCTCGTGCAACGAGTAAAATAAAAAAGAAATAAAAATAAAGACACAACGTAGGGCCTTTCTTTTTTTTATTTGTATTAACCTGGGAATCCAGAAAAAGGCCTAACCACAAATTCCGACCACGAGGAAGGGCTTTTTTGACACAATATTTTGGTGCTGCGACCAGGATTTGCGGGTCATCAGCAATCATAACCGACATCAAAATCGTCAACTGGTCTCATGTCACTGTTGCTACTCGACTCGTGCACCAGTTGCAATTCCTGGGAGTTTCATTACACCTAAAAAATGAGTAATCTTCTTCGTACTATTTGCGTTTTTGTGCAGTTATTTTTTGGTTTTATGAGCATGCCAGGCAGAATTTATGATTACTTGGAAATTCGTAATACGCCTGTGACAGCGTGCGGGCAAGGGTAGGGGACTGTTCGCGACTTGTCGCAAACTGGAAGAGAGAGACTGGTATATTCGTTCATGTAAACAAGCAAATACTAGACAAAAAGCTTGGCTTATTGTACTTATTGCCTATACAGGTTATTTTCATTGATATTCTTTCTCTCTCTCTGTTGTCTGGTGCGTAGCAGAACACTCATTTATTGGTGCTCTTGTTTATTTTCTTTATTGTGCGATTACTTTTATACCTCCGTTGGAGTTTTGTCTTTTAGACACACCTTCCTTTTGGGGCCCGGGTTGGCTCTCACCTTGCGTGTTGGTGTTCTTGGCCTCCTGGAGTCTCAGGTCAAAGTTGAATAAATCTCAACGTCGCCTCTAACCTCAAAGTGCTGCGACTACTGATTCTTGGGTCCATCGCTGATTCCGTCCTTAGCCTGCGATCTGTTCCCAGCAGTGGCTTTAGCTGATTGGTGTGTGGTCAGGTACGCATTGTGATGGTTTGGGGTAGCTCCTGTCATGTGTCGTCCCCAGGAAGTGGCATCTTCTGGCAGTGGTGACTGCTAAAGTTGCCGTAGACAGGTGCCATCTAGTGATTGTCTTCTCGGGGACCATTAGCTAAGTGTCGAGCCCAGCTATTACCATCTTTTGAATACTCTGGCATACAGAATTGTCGGTTAAGTTATTACTTGCTTGATTGCTCTCCAGTGTTTTTATTTTTATTTCTGTCGGCTGTTACATTCATATTTAATTCGTATATAGCGCTGTGTAGAGATAATACATGTACGCCGTTACCGAGAGAGTTCTATGTTTATCTGTTGTGTTTATTTTTCTATTTTATACTCATTTTACATTTTATTTCATTTATTTTTGGAAGATGCGACTTTTTAGCGATATATATGCTTCAAAATACAAATTCAATATTTTATTACTTAAATTTTACGACAGTTACTCTGTTATTTAGTATTAAGCGCGGTTACGTTGTTAATTTTATTCGTTTGACTCAGTATTGTTTGCGAATTTGAGTGCAGTTATTATCTAAAAACTGTATTGATATTTTATCACTAATTTTAGCCTTGTTCGTCCGGCGTGCCATTACTGTGTTTCTGTAGAGATTTTGTTAGTTTTATCCGAACGTCATCGCGATGAATAAATGCAAAAAGTGTACAAAAAAGATTGCGAGTGATGCGTGGAATTGCACGGCATGTCACAATACATTTCACCCAGGTTGCATTACGAACTATTTATTGTCGAGACCCGAGAATGATTGTTGTGCCCGTATGCATCGTTGCTCTAGAAAGAGAGGTGATGGGGTCGTCAAACCGATTCCTTCGCGAGCCGAAGGGCATGATATGAATCGTGGCCTTGCAGACGTTGTTGACTTGAATATTTCATCGCCTGGCATGTCGAGTCCACAGCGGGCTACTGGCTTGCCAACTGAAAGCGATGATAACATGATAGTCGGTGCGGCCAATCGGACGCCTCCGATGCCGCTCGGTTAGGAAGGCTTCGATGAGAATCGCCGCTTTCTCGAACTAATGACATCTATAAATGGCATAAAATTGTATACTTTTGATCGCTTTGATGCTATAGATGAGCGACTGAACTCCATGAATAGCCAGGTGATGGAACACGATGGGCGTATCAGGGAGCTCGTATCCGAGAATGCTGTTTTGCGGGCCCGGATCGGCGACCTTGCATCCCAAATGACCGAATTGAAGGCGAAAGTGGGTGCGCGTAGGACCATGGAGAGGGCTAAGCCTACGGTTGATTTGAGGGCGACTGGAGTGCCATGTGAGTCTGGTCGCTCCCTGGCCGAAATTATGACATCTGTGCTAAATATACTGGGTTTACAACACTTAGAGAGTGATATTTTATGTATAAAACCTATGCAGCCAAAGAGTGCTAAGACCTCAGCGGAGGCGGCTGGACCTGCGGCGGCACCTGCGTATAAATATAAATCGTTCATTGTGTCATTCAAGTCGACTGGTACGCGTGATTTTGTTCTGTCTAAGAAAAAGTCCTTCGGCGAAATTAAATACTCGACTCTGTTTCCCAATCTTAATACCAGCGCTGTTATAAAACTTTATGAAATGCTTTCTTACCCGGTATACAAGCTTTACATGCAAACCAAGGACGTAGCAAAAAAACGCGGTTAAAAATATGTTTGGGCGCGCGGAGGAGAGATTTTGGTGCGTAAGGATGATAAGTCAGATATTATTGTTATTGCTTTGGATTCGGACCTAAAATTGTTGAATTGACTGCCTGCCGGACCTTCCTCAGTGCCTCTAGGTGCGTGCGCTAGTAGTTTGCGTATAGCGCATATAAATGCGAATTCCATGGGGGCACATATGGATAAGATTGGATAGCTGCTTAATGAGTTAAATCTTGACGTGTTGGCTATATCCGAGTCATGGCTTACTCCAGCACGGGACTCGTCACTATACTCAATTCCATCGTACCACCTACTGCGTAATGACCGTGCTCTGAGATCAAACACCGGTAAGAGAGAGTATGTCCAGGGTGGTGGTGTGGCCTGCTATATAAGAGATACAATTCGTTGCAAAGTGTTGGACTTCTCAGTTATATCATCAGTTAATGAAAATGAATATGTGTTTGTTGAGTTGCCCTCACTAATATCACCAAAGCTCTTATTGGCTGTGGTATATAGGCGCCCTAAAGGCGAAGTACTCTCGAAATTTTTTGAAGCCCTCGGTAGGTGTTCTACGCGTTATTCAAACTTGGTCATTGCGGGCGATTTTAATACCGATATGTTAGGTACTGATTTTTATTCAGCTCATCTTCGTGGGCTCCTTACGGATCATTCACTGGTTTTGGTAGAGTTTGCGGCTACGCATCATCGAGGGGCCGTGAGTACTTGGATAGACCATATCGTGGTCGATTCCAAGGATAAAATATTATCAGTTGGGCAGTCATCGGCACCGTTTATATGTGAACATGATTTTATTTATTTGGACTATAGGATCGAGATGGTACGCGAGATTAGGGTGGTTAGAAGGTTGCGCGATTTCCGATATTTTTCGGCCGAGAGGTTCTCGACTCAGCTCTCCGCGGCTATGGACTAGGCGTCGGACGTATTGTACAACGGCGACGTAAACAGTGCTCTAGCGGATTTTCGGGAGATTGCAGTGGGTCTCCTGGATTCTATGGCTCCTTTTCGTGACTGCCGCTACCGCAGGCCTCCGGCGCCTTGGTTCACGGACGACTTGAGGAATCGTTGCAAGGCTCGCGATCGCACGTATAGGAGAGCGAGGCGAGCTGGTGATGATGATTTGCTGCAGGAGTATAGAGTGCTTCCCAGGCTGGTGAAGGCTGAAATACGGCTTGCTCGGGAGACCTTTTTTCTCCAGGAGCTGTCGAGGGCTGTTTTCCCGCTATCATCGTGGCATGTTTTGCGCCGATATGGTCTGGTTGCTGGTGGGCCCCCCTCGCAGGCAAGCAATTTTCCGCCTGATTTATTGACGGCATTTTATTCCTCTATTGCATGTGCTCATGACCCATGCTCTATGGAGGACCTCGATCGTATGGTCAGTGATGCTTTTTGCGATGGTTTCGCGTTTCGTCGGTTTACCGAGATTGAGGTCCGACAGGCGATGTTGCATTGTCTCTCGAGGGCAAAAATCTGAGTAATGATGGGCTGTCGTTGCGTTATTTGAAGGATGTACTTTCCATCATATCGCCTTTTTTTGTACATATATTTAATGCCTCATTAGCTACTTGTACATACCCGAATCTGTGAAAAGTTTCAAGTATCGTGCCGTTAGCGAAAGTATAGAACCCCCCCTCTGGCCCCTCGGAAAATCGCCCGGTGGCCAATCTGCCTCATTTCGGTAGGGTGCTGGACTACTTGATTCCTGAGCAAATTTATGATTATTTGGAAGGCGCCTCGCTGCTATCACCTTTTCAATCAGGTTTTTGGCGAGGGTTTAGTACCCAGACGGCTCTGCTGCGGGTGACTGATGACATTCGATGGGGTATGGATAGGGGAATGATAATTTTCTCTGTTTACTTCGATTTTAGAAAAGCCTTGGATACTTTGGATCACCGTAGACTCTTGTCAGCGCTCAAACAGCTAAATTTTACTACTGACTCAATTCGTTTTGTACACTCTTTTATATTAGGACGCTCTCTATCGGTGATAAATGGTAGGAAAGGAAGTTAAATATTGACATAAGTGCTATCGATTATTGGACCAATAATCATGGAACGTCGTTTAATTTTTCTAAGATTACAGCACAATTGTTGGCAACGCCTCAGTTGCTGAGGACGATTGATTATTCAGATATACCACCAATAGTTGTTCACAACACAGCGGTGCCCTTCGTTAAGTCGGTTAAGAATTTAGGTCTTATTATCACCAACGATGTTACCTGGAACGCCCAGGTTTCTCGAGTTTGTTCGGCTGTCCACAGTGTATTGCATAGGCTCCGATTTAGGGCGGGTTCGTTGTCGTGGTCAATGAAGAAAATGCTTGTGGCTGCACTTGTGCTCCCCCACTTCGATTACGTGTCTCTGGCCTACTTGGACCTTTCGCAATATCTCCAGCTCAAGATACACCGTTTGTTTAATACAGTTGTAAGATTCATTTTTGGGGTAGGCAGCGACGCTGAAATGAGGCCCTTTTACCGGCAGCTCGGTTGGCTGACTGTTGGGGCCCGGAGGAAATACTTTCTGGGTTGTATGATTTATCGGTTGCTTACCTCAGGGCAGCCGAAATACTTGGCGGACCTATTTCCGCATACCGAGGGCCTGAGGAGATCTGCTAGGCGTGTTGCGTCTGGCCATTTTATACCTTTCGCGCACACAGTCACGTATGAGCGTTCTTTTGTCATGAGTGCTCTAAAATTATGGGAGGAGATTCCTGGGTCTGTGAAATTGAAGGTCACTTACGAATCTTTCAAAGTTGCGCTTTTCGAACATTTGTTTAATGATTGATTTTGAGAGTTCATTATAAATGTTGAGATAGATTTTGAAGCATATATACTTACATATACATACACGAACTCGTGGCTATACTTACTGGACACACAATAATTTTATTTTATGTATTTTATATTAACAGATAATTTTATATTAATTGTTATGGAAATGCGTCTCATTAATTAATCTAATAGTCTGTTACTTATGCCAAAAATTTGTTATATTGTATATTTATGCTTGTTTTATATAATAATGTTTGTAAATCCTTTTGAATTTTTTTTCCTCCAACTTTTTTTATGTTCAATTTATTTTCAACAGTTTGTTCGTTGTAGAAAATATGAAAATCTCTCTTCGAAATGATAATAATATTATTGAGAATACAGGCGATGGGTTCATCTAAATTAATGTGATTTCAAAGCTCNTTAATTTATGTATTTTATATTAACAGATAATTTTATATTAATTGTTATGGAAATGCGTCTCATTGATTGTTCTAATAGTCTGTTACTTATGCCAAAGATTCGTTATATTGTATATTTATGCTTGTTTTATATAATAATGTTTGTAAATCCTTTTGTATTTTTTTTTACATTGCCATACGGTTTATTAAACCTTGGCATTAATAAATTTGTTTTCATTATCATCATCTCTCTCTCTTCGTCTCTCTCGCTCGTTCACCCTCTAAATCATTTGAAACCTTGTATAGTGATAACAAGAGAGCACTTGTTCTTGCGGGAAGGCCGTGAGTGAGTGTGGACGATCAGTGAGACTGTCGTTGGTGTTGAATGTAGGTAGCGTTCACTCGACAGCGGTTTCTTTTCTTTCGTCGTACAATTGAAACCGGGCTTCGCGGGAGCGCAAAGCAAAGATGGCAGCTTCTGAAGCTCGTATAAAATTGATCACGCAGAAGCGCGAGTCGCTTAAGGCCGAAATTTCTTATGTCGAAGAGCTCATCGTGGGGGAGAGGCTGAGCCTTCACACATTGTGAATGCAGGGTCAGCTTGCGCGCGCATAAAAAGGTTAAAGGAGTTGTTTGCGACTTACCAAGACGTGCATGATGAGCTTTGCATACTTATCACGAAGGATGATGCGGCGCATGCAGACTGTATTGATGTGCAGGAACGGTATTATGAGTAAATGGGTAAATATCCCTACTACTATCCCTATCCGATAAACAATGAAACGCGTAATCATACGATTATGAGCGAAAGCCCTCGCGGAGTAAAACTGCCTGTAGCTAATCTGCCTAAGTTTGATGGAGACGTGTTGAACTGGCTCACGTTCAAGAACGCATTCGAATCTTTGGTCAATACTTCGAATATTAGTAATTTGCAAAAATTCATGCATTTACGTTCATGTCTGACCGGAGACGCTTTAATGAACATCTCGTTAATAAAGCTAAGTGAAGAGAACTATGCGACGGCTTGGCAAATGCTTCGTGACTCTTTCGACAATAAGCGTGTGTTGCGAAAGAAGCATCTCGATGGCATGATTTTTATTTCCAAGGTCACTGATACATTGTATAAAGGGTTAACGCGTTTAACGGACGAGATGAAGCAACACATGAGCATGTTAAAAGCGATAGGTGTAGATCTCAGCGAGCCTTGCGTTATTCGGCTGTTGGAACACGCTTTGCCGTCTGCTGTTCGCGATGACTCGGAAAAAACTTTGACGCTAGAACGTCATCCCACATTGGCGGAATTATACAAGTTTCTAGCTGAGGCGGCTTGCCGTCTGTCTAATACTGAAGAAGAAAACCGCGCTAATAAGAACAAAAACAATAACAAAAGACAGTTTGGCGCCAACAGCGGGCAAAGCGGTTCTAAGTTCAGGCGTTCAGAAAGAGGCAATCGTGTTCTCATAGTATCGGTGAATTCCAGCTGTCTGGCCTGTAAAGAATTGGGGCACCAGCTGTAAAGATGCGGGAAATTTTTGTCGTTGGGAATCCAAGAGCGATGGAAATCATTGAAGGGAAGCGCGATATGTAAAAATTGTCTGAAGGAGCATAGTGGACAATGTTTTTTTAATAAATGCAAAAAATGCCCACGATTTCATAATATACAGCTCCATGACGAGAATTTCAAGCATCGCGGCCGCGGTAGCAAAGCACCTCACCCAGAAAATAAAAAATGACTAGCAACAACAAAGGGCGGTCAATCATCTTTCCCCGTCTCTATTGGCTTATTACTAACCGCTCGCATACGCTTCAAAGATCCCACTGGTAGGTTTGTTGTTTGCAAAGCATTGTTGGATATCGGGGCGTCCGCGCATTTTATAAGCGAGAAGTTGATAAAACAGTTGAAATTAAAATCGAAACCGTGCTTTTTTTGAGTGGGTATGTTTGATAACAAGAGCACGACAACCCGGGAGATTGTTAAATGTACGCTGTACTCGAATAAGAGCAAGTTCAAGAAAGCTCTTACTTTTCTAGTTATACCTCAAATTTCGGACGCAGTGCCTAGCGAAACATTCCCGCTCGAGAGAATAAAAATACCACCTAATATAAAACTTGCTGATCCCGAGTTCCATAAGCCGGCGGTTCCTGACGTTTTAATTGGTGCGGGGGCTACGCTAGCGATGTTTTGTCGAGGTCAAATTGTGATCCCAGGAGAAATAGATTTGAGTCTGCAAAAAACGTTATTAGGCTGGGCAATAGTCGGAAATTCTAAGGCTTTGAATGCTTGCTCTGATACAGCGTGCTGCGTAAATAATTTAACTAGCTTGCTCGAAAAATTTTGGGAGATTAATGAGGCAGAGTTTAAAGGCGAGGATTCGGTATTCAGACACGATTGCGAATCTCACTACACGCAAAACATCAGGCGTGATAGTTTGGGTCGCTGCGTTGTATGATTGCCGTTCCGTGTTCAGGAGCCGGGGCTTGGAAACTCTCGGGAGGTAGCCATTAAACGATTTCAAGCTTTGTAGAGAAAATTGGACGTGAATCCTGCCTTAAATCGCGATTATACGCAGGTGATTCAGGAGTATTTGCGCTTGGAGCACATGGTTGAGGCAAGGGACAAATCTTTACCCGGTTATTATTTACCTCGTCAAGTGGTAATAAAAGAATCAAGCAAAACAATAAAAACGTGAATTGTGTTCGATGCCTCCGCGAAAACAGAGCGGAAAATATCGCTCAACGATGTATTATTAGTGCGACCGGTTATACAAACAAAGCTTTTTGCACATATTTTGAAATTGTAAATTGCGTTGAATACCTCCGCGAAAAAATTAAATCCAATAAGGAAGCTACCAAGGCAGACCTTAACGTGAAAAAACTCAGCAATGGACGACTGATAGTAGATGATATTGAAGCCACAGAAAGGCGTTTAATCGGTTTGGTACAACGGGTGTATTTATCAGAAGAGCTAGATAGGTTGTTGCATCGTGGCGAGCCGCATAGCCCAAAAATTGGCGCGCTAAATCCCTTCTTAGATCAAGAGGGCCTTATTCGCGTGGGCGGGCGATTGAGGCACGCTGATATCCCCTATGAACAGAAGCATTCGCAGCTGATTCCCTCGCGCAATGCATTTACCGATATGTTAATTAGTGATTGCCACGAGCTGTTCTATCACACAGATATTTTATCCACCTTATACCACTTGCGGCAAAGATACTGACTTACTGATGCAAAGGGCCAAATACGGAAAATTATTCGCAGTTGCGTAAGGTGCACAAAATTGAATTCGGTATCTTTAAAATACATTATGGGAAATTAGCCTAAAGGATGGGTCAATTTGACAAGACCATTCGAGTCTACCAGAATAGATTTTTTCGGACCAGTATGTGCAAAAGGAAAAAAAAAAAAGAAACCGAACTCAGATTAAGACATACGATTGCATTTTCATTTGCATACCCACTAAGGCCATTCACATCGAAATGGTTGGTGATATGAGTACCGATTCTTTTTTGGGTGCCTTCAGGCGTTTTATCGAGCGGCGTGGGGTGCCGTATGAGGTTTATTCCGATAATGGTAGTAATTTTGTGGGCGCCAACAACAAGCTGCGAGAGTTGTATGTTTTAATGCGGAGTGATGAATTTCAAAACCGAGTTTATAATGAAGCTTTAGTTAGAAAAATAAAATGGAAATTTATCTAGCCTCTTGCTCCTCATTTTGGAGGGCTTTGAGAATCAGTGGTTAAATATTGCAAGTTTCATATAAAAAGGGGAATGGGAAGTAGTCTGTATACATTTGGAGAATTAAGCATCCTAGCCGTAGAAATAGAGGCTATCATGAACTTCCACCCATTATTTGCCATCTCGATCGATCCGAATGATCCGATCGCACTCACTCCCGGTCATTTTTTAATCGGCCGTGCTCTTACTGCGTTGCCAACACGAACACATCGCTCTGTCTCAGCTAACCGTCTCAATGGTTGGGAAACTTTAGAGAAGATTAGGCAAGAAGTATGGGATCGATGGTCTGTCCCTTATTTGTCCGAACTGCAAACAAGGTAAAAATGGTCTAAGGCATTTGACAACATTAAAAAGGATGACATTGTAATCCTGATCGAAAGAAATTTACCCATGCTGCACTGGAGTTTGGGTCGAGTGGTCAAGCTGCATCCAGGAGATGACAACGTTGTGCGCGAAGTAACGGTCAAGACTAAGTATGGCTTGTACAAAAGAAATTTAAAGACTGTTTATTGCCGACAGAAAGTACTTATGAAAAACTAAACAAAAAATAAGAGACGGCGACCGAATAATCGCTAAATAGTCTTGCAAAAGAAAAAATCTTGCTCAATAAGTATGAGATTCCTTGTTGGATTTTTAAAGTATTAATGGTGATCTCAGAAAGATTAATCTTATACAGTTGAAAAAAAAAATTGTTGCACTTAATATTGTTCATAATGGATTCTTTAGTTTGCTCGCTAAGCTCTCGCAACGGGGGAGTATGGTTAGTATTTATATTTATGCCTATGCATGTACATAAAAGTGTAAAACTATATTATAAGTCGGGAACAGTGACGCTTTACAAAATAAAGGGAAAGAAAAATATTCAAATATTAGCCAAGAAAGCTGATTCAAAAATTGCGCCGTTGCATAACGTCGCCGCAGCGACAAAATCATTAGCGATCTCTTACATAAGCGCTCCAACGTCGCGGATAGAAGCACCAGTCTACGCAGCGCAACGAGAGAAGAAACAAGCCTCTCCGGTGTTTTTTAAATCTAACGATCTTTGTTCTCGGCTAAGACGCGTGCACGTGCCCGGGGAATTTATTTACCATCCAGTAATTAATATAAAATTTCGTGGTGATTTTCATACCACTATTCGCAGGCCCATAATTGGCCAACACCATTAAATCTTTTTCCTTTCATTATCCGGTCCTTTGCGACCAATGTGTTTGTTCGAGTCACGGTGGACGCACCTGACAAAATTATAATACATAAGTTTGAGTTTATTTCTGCGTACTGTTTCTGTTTTGACTATGCGCTTTATTCGAGAAGAGTTTATAAATTTGTTCCGATGTATCTAGGGGCTAAGATAAATGCCATTTTGTTTCTCGTGCAACGTAATAATAACACAACGTAGGGCCTTTCTTGTTTTTATTTGTATTAACCTGGCGATCCAGAAAAACGCCTCATCACGAAGTCCGATCACGGAGAAGGGCTTTTTCGACACAACATACTGTACGTACCTACAATTTTTAGTTCAGATAAGTTAACTGTTTAAGCATTATACCCGAATTTAGTTCAGATACTCTATTTTATTCTTTGTTATAACAGTATTATACTTCTAATAATACCTTTTATACAGGTGGTTTTAACAATGTAAATAAAAAATGATACATCAAGATGATGCAGTTGTATTCGTATAATTGTGGTAGCACATACTTTTATTTTATGCGTTATGAAGGTATTGTGCCTACACACTTCCGTACGATGTAAATAATTACTGTCGAATAAAATATTTTTAAGAATGAGCAATACCTTGTGTATATTACAGTCCATTTTTTTTTAATTTAAAATATTTTTCGTGTGGCAGTTCTTAATTTGTAAAGATTAAAAAACCATAAATTATTTAACAGTTAAACGTCTTATAAAAAACTGTGAAGTCATGACACTGTTTTAATATCGTTTTAGATGATCATTATACATTGAAACCTACAACTTGGACAGTAAAATAAGGTAAAATATTATTACAGGTAACAATTATTATAAGAGATTTATTTACTAATTTTTTTTATCTTTTATATATATTTTTTTTATACTTCCTAAGTTTTTTCTATCTTTCTATAAGCAGCAGATATTTTCTAATAATTCAGTTCTTTTTTGTTACGTTTTTTCTAATTATTGTAAAAGAACAGAGTATACAGCTTTTCATTTTTTTCAAATACATAGTGAATCTTAGACAGAGCCTTGCTGTAGGACTTATTTCGCTCAGTTCAACTTTCAATACCATTGAATTATCAATAATATATTTCTTAGTTTCATTGTCTTATATTTTATGTTTGAATACTGTTTTTTGTACAACAATTATTTATACTCACTAATGAATATATTGATATCAGGATGCTTCAAAATCGATGCGTTCCGTTGTTCCTTGGGTATGCTTTAGCATAATTATTGGTCCTATCCTCGTATACGCCATGAACACAGAAATATTTCGTTCTACAGGTCTTGAGCCAAAACTTCTCGTTATTTCAAATACTCGTAAAAATATTGACCATAATCTTTACACAATTTTTGAACCTCAAGAAATGTGGGTTTTATAGTCTCTTCGGGTAAAAAGGTCAGTCCCATCAAGCATTTTGTTATAATAAATATCTCTGGATGAGAGTACGCATTTTTCTTTGGACTTATCAGTTTTAGATCTTGAGCCTTGTGTATGAGAGCCTGAAATATAATTTTGTTTAAGAGTTATACAATATACAATACATCTATATTAATAATATCATAGATAATAATATTTAGACTACAGCTATCATTTTTTGAAAGACGTTTTGTTGTTAAAGAGTTTTTTTGTTAGCTCGCAGTTAAAATGTTAGATATTTCAGAAACATTTCTAGACAGCTACATAAAACCCATACGGTTTTCAATTTTGCAATTGATTAATATGAAATTATAAAGGAAATTAAAACAACAAACCAGGGGGTATCAATGGGTCATGGGACCCACGGTAAGAACGAAGTTCTTTAAACATGAGATGGGTATAGACACAATTTCTCAGGTAACAAGGGGGTCGCCAGACCCACAGGAAGAACGAAGCTCTGTAAACGTTAGTACT
>NW_019379981.1:221829-234339 GCF_000648655.2 Copidosoma floridanum
AAAATCGGTCGGTATTTTATGCATCAAATGCATAAAATACAAATATTTAATGCGTAATAACGCGCCTTATTATATTTAATCTACATAACCATATGTATGCTAATTAAATTATCATGAATTAAATGTAGTATCAGTGAATGCGTATGAAAATAGAATATTATACCTCGTTACGAACCACACGATAAGTACAAGAATCTGAGTTTCTATAGCCGGCAGCGCTCGTAGCAGAGTGGGTAAGGTACAGGACTGATGTGCAGGAGGTCGAGGGTTCAAATCTCTTTGTTGGAAATTTTTTTTTTTTTTTTTTTTTTAGAATTGTAAAAGAAAAAAATTCAATCATCACTTTTTTATGATTTGTTATGAATTGCTTATTTTATTGCATTTTTTATAAACATTAGCAGGAAGACCAAAAAATCTGGTACTATTGCAGGCGCATCAATAATCTTGGAATTGCTATAGGTAAACTGTTTTACTTTCAATTTGCAATTTGTTGAAATACGTTTTTGCTTTATACATTCCTACAAGTACTAGCTTGGTTGGTCTTTTTTAGCTATTTACGCACCTAGTAAGAGACAAAAAATTTTTGTTTTCAGCAGTGCAAAAGTTACTGTTGGCTCAAAACTTGTTCAGAACACTAATTAGTTACTGCACCGCCGTTTTTAAGTAAATAGGCAGTGACGTTTTAAATTGCAGCACCAAGCAAATAGACTGTTAATATAGCCACAAATGAATTGGATTACTATGAGAAAGTATACGATGTATAAATATGGATCATTCTACCAAAGACGACATATTTAATGTTCCAGTCGATCACGTCGTTTAAGAAGATATCGATCTGGAAACTTTTTTAATTATTCAATGAGTTTTTACTTCTGCAGGTATAGCAAAATTCAGTCTATCAAAAAATATTATTTTAGTTTGAGATGGATAGAAGAGGCTACATTAGTATTACGGGCTCGTGTCTCAATCGTAAATTTAACGTTTTGACGAAACCTGGAATCCAAATACTGAGTTTTTATTTTTCTGTGACATGAGATTTTACAGCTGTTAACGTAAGCAACACTTTCACGTATTTTATACAGCCAAAAAAAAATGTATTCAAGACTTGGATGCTGTTAAGGTTGCGGGACAGATACCTTATAAATTTAACGTTTCAAAGGAAAATACCCTCACAAATGCACATAATTGAATTTGGGCATTTGAATTACGGCATTTTGTATTCAACAAAAATCGAGGATGTTGCAGGAATTTTTCCAATTTTTCCATTTCAATAAGCCAGTGGTACAGTCTCATGAATTTGATGATTTTGTTTCCCCAAAATAAAAAGTAACAGCCCGTAACACTAGAGAACCTCAGGTGAGTTTTCGAAGCGGTTGGTTATTGACTCGAAAGGCGTTGGGTTAAAATGTAGTTATTTTGTACATAATATCAGAGCACTGAGCCAACGTTGCTCTATTAGGGTTTTAGTTATGTAGTCACGATTCTTTTTTAGATAGATATACCCAAATACATCAAACTCGCACTACTTTTTAATTTAGATTAAAGTTAGTTGTTATACGGAGTAGCTGTAGCTAACAGAGTATTATATTACACCACATGTTAATAATGAGATGTCTTAGAAAATGAATGACAGTGGAGTCATCTCCTACGGATTTCCTAAAGTTTGAATACAAAGTACTAATTTGCTATCTTCAAAGATTTATTGTCATGTCACTGAAGCCTTTTTGTTTGTTTCAAGATTGGTTAAGACTGGTCACATTGTTTTCAAAAAATTAAATTCATAAATTGTTGCAATATAATGTTAAAATAATATAGAGGTATTAATATGTTTTTGTTGTTTAGTAGTTAAGAAACAACTAAACAATAAATTAACTCATTTAAAATTGGTACGATATTAAATTATTCCCCAAAAATAGTTGTCATTCCATAATGTCTTTAATATACGTTTACATTTATAAATAAAAAACTTGACTACTTACTAATTAAACTGTAAAATGTGAAAATATTTATGTTATTCTGAGAAAAGTGTCAGTAACAAAGAACGCGCGAAGCACATTTAACATAACTAGTATGCCTTAAGCAAGATAACTTACAGAAACGTTTCCAGAAAATAACATTTTACGGTGGGTACATACATTATGCTGGATAGTAATTGTTATATAGTTTAAAGGGGTAGGGCTTGCATACCGTGCAATCAGTGCTGTAACTGCATCAATTCCTTTTTTTTTTTTTTTACAGGGTTTTAAAATCATTTACTAGATTCATACAGATGATTTCATGAAAATATAGCATTTTGCTTTGACGTCAGCTGACTGTACTAATGAAATATGAAAATAAATTGTACAATTGGCTACATGTACTAACTTGAAAGTGATGGAAGAAACAGCATCTCACTACAATATCTAGAAAAACTTTTTCCACAGCATTTCTGATTGTCCGCTCAAAATCACATGAGCATTCGCGGGGTTGGAAAGTTAAGAAGTGGATCTTCACAAAACGAAGCACCTTCTTGTAGCACTCCTCAGCTTTATGTGACATGATGCAGAAAAATATCGGAATGACACGAAATTGATCATTTGTTATTAATGAATATAATTTAAAGCAAACATTTTCGTATGTTTTTAATATGTTAATTGACGAAAGTTTTGAAGGACAGTGACGAATGAAATAAATAAATAACTAGTTTTCAGAACAATACTATTTTGACTTTGCTTTGTGTATCATAGGATGTTTTGAAAGGACTGCCAACCTGCAGTTGAAATGTCATCTAATTTTACCCTCAAACGGTCGAGAGAGTAGCAAGAGTCCGCCTCTGCTACCATACGGTCCTTCACGAGCGTGGTTAAATTTTGGTTTCAGACATCTCACGCTGGCTTTCCGCGTGTATAAGCGTTTTCTTTTGAAATAAAAATAAGTGTTCAATATCTATTTTATTTTTCTAATTTCTTCTTTTCCTTTTCGGCGCGGGCGTAAGCTCTAACACGCAAGCCATAACTCGCTACAGTAGTGGTACTTGTAGAATACGGGGTAGTAATTAAACAAACGTGCATACCATTACTCGCAATAGTATTGGTACCTCAGGACTCGTGGGAATTAAATAATCTATTGAATTGTGCGGAAAAACTAGAACGAATACCATTAATCGTGGCAGTATTCGTAGATTCTAGTCGGGTCACGAGTTAAAATTCCATCGGCCCCAAATACGTAACCCCTATAGAAATGATACCTTTACTCGTAACTGTACTGGTACTTTCTAGATCGCAAACGGGACACTATTCGGTACACCGCTTCGGGTAAAATCGACAAACTTTAGGCGCACCGCGAGAGAATGCATCGGGATACTGCATAGCAGTCGCTTCGAGTCGTATTACAACTGTCATAGCCCCTTTGCAAATATTGTATCCAGGAAAAATAACTCAAATGAAATTTTTTGAGGCCATCTCGTTTAAAAAATGTACCACTGTACTAGAAAGGGCATTGAGTTATTGGCTTCTTTCTGAAAGACTAAGTTCACGAAGTCAACATTTGTGAAAGTGGAAAATGCATTACTTTTCTTTTAAAGTAGAAAAAACATAATTTTATTACTTTAATACGTATAAATATCACATTCTATTACTTCTACTCTGAAAATTTCGTCTTTCTACCGTCCTCATGTAATATTTTGGTTTAGCGTGTCTGTCACAAGCTACAGTCTCCATAAAAAGTTATTAAAAACATTTTTTATAACAATTAGCCACCAAGTTTGTTTAATGTAGTATAAAGTTTACTATAAAAAACGATAAAATAATCCTACTGAAACGTACTTTTGTAAAAGGTTTTTGGCAGTTATACTGAAACAACCAGGCAACCAATTTGTCGCTTTAGAGAGTTTTATCAGTTACAGAATCAACAATTAGAAATTGATGAAAGTTTACTTACAAATTAATAAAGTCAAGATAATGGCACTGTCAAAATTTGAAGGCACGAGGGTTCCCAGAAGCCGAGTAATTAATATTCATATGTAGCTGATTTTTATAATTAGGCTTATAGACTGTCATTTTTTTAAGCACTTCTATTGTATTTACCTTGCTTATTAACAATGCACTTAAGATAAAAACTTTATCAATGATATAAAAATATCTAGTGATCGTACTCAATTTTATTGAACGTTGCGAGAGTACTAGTGAGAGAAGAAATTAGTCAATAAGCAAGGTAAAATCCACAAAAGGTTATGTTGCCACGGAAGAGCGAAAAAGACCGACGACATACCAAACTATAGACAGCGTCTCATGGACTATAGCAAGGGATTTTACCTCCTTAAAATACACGTTTTCAGGTCTGATTTTGTGGAAACATCAAGGTCCCAACAAAAGCGATGTAATAAAATAAGAATTTTTTATATCGGCATTAAGTCTACTATTACCAATTTCTGTCCTGCGTGCTCCATCTTCACCATTATTGTCAACATCTGGTATGCTCCCTTCAGGTTGGGCACAACCTTGAATGTTGCATCAGTATATATGATATCTGTGTATGCGAGGTAACTGCTGAAAAATTCATGATCGAACATGATCGAAGAAGTAAACATTTGTAGTCAAAAGCTTTTTATTTTTTGTAATAACGTTAAACTCCTATAAGTTAACTGTTATTTTATACTGTCTTTCGGGTCCATATATAAACTGTTCTGGCTTGGATATCATGACATTACCACAACCTGACAATGTTTTCGTTGTATCTCTAACGTTTGTCGAGTTAACATTTTTTTTTATGGACCTTTGAATTCTCCTTCTTACACTGACATATATTATGATACTGCGGAAGCAATGGTTGGACATCTGAAAATTAACATCAGAAATAATTTTTTTAATGTTAATGACAAGTTGTGGGGTGTACATTGCTAATTATACAGTTTACTGTTCAATGTACGTAGTCCTTATGTAAATATTTTGTTTGTCAAAAAATCCTTAAAAAATACCTTTGAATTAAACAAAAAAGTTAGGTAAGTTTGATATGTTGAATCAACATTTTTTGAGGAATTTTGGAAGCCGTTATATACTACCAATGAATAGTCTTCTTCATAATGAATTTACAGCCTTACAAAGTTCTGGAATCAAAGCATAAGAACGGTTAATTTTTTCTTTTATTTTTGGCTCATCATACTTTCTTCGTGACACTTGTTGAATAATACTTCCTAGTACTTGTACTTCAACAAAATCAAATTAATTAATGTTGACTTTTGTCTGGTACTTTATGCACCATCAAAAACATTAATGCCTTGCTATGTTGTGAGTACATGGAAATATTAGGATATTATTTTAATCTATTTAACGTTAGGTTTATGAACAGTAGCAGTAAAAAATCAATATTTATTTAGTTTGATATTGTTCAAATGTGAGTACTGCACCGTATTATACACTGAGAGAAAAAAATAATAAAAATTATTGATACATTCCAGAAAAATTACCATTGTGAACCGTCAATCGAATACAAGTAAGCAAACAAGGGGCAAGTTATAATTTTTGGCAGTACATAAACTAAACTACAATTTTTATTTTCAAAACAATAATCTTAACTGTTATAAATAATCATTTTTTCCTTTTTTGCCAGGTTGCATCCGATTTACTGTGCAGAATGTTAATTTATGCTAGAATTTCTCTAATTTTTTTTACTTTTTTCTCTCAGTGTAGGGATGAGTGTCATGTAAAAAGTCTGCTAAGCCAAAAAAAAATTTGATCGTTCTTATGCTTTGATTCCAGAACTTTGTAAAGCTATAAATTCACTATGAAGAAGACTATTTATTAGTCGTAAATAGCGGCTTTCGAAATTAGGTAAAAATATTTATTCAACACATCAAACCTTATACCTAACTTTTTGATATTTTCAAAAAGGTTTTTTTATGAGGATATCGTAACTTTTAAGGAAAATACCATTTTGTATATTTATTCAAAAAATGTTAATTAAATCATGTACTGCTCGCACTACGGAGTACTTAATATAAACAAGTTATGTACATTACAGATACGGTGTTCTACTATAGTCCCTTCATATTTCTACTAAAAGTTACTTATATAAAGGTGTTTAGAGTATTTTAATATATCAAGAGTTATTTTGTATCTAAGCGATTCTCGCAACAGAAAATTACTTTTTTCTGATTACCGCAACAGCCTATTGGCTTTGTCACCGGGACCACCCACTCACCAGCTATGCGTGGGGGTGTTTTGCCCACCTATTTGCGTTTTACAGGCAGTTTGGAAAATTTTTTGTCATTGCACCATAACTCCAACCTGGGAGGGATTTGAAATAGAGGGATGTGTTAAAACGTGAAAAAAAAATCGTTAAGTAACCAATTAGGTTTCCAATAGACAATGTTTACTTTACCAAAGGGCACATTTTATTTATGGATATTACTAAAGAATAAGTAGATTTTTAATCACTGATGCTAGCTCACCTAAGGTAATATTTGATTAATAATCATGACTAAAAAAACAGTTGGGGTTCTAATCGCCGATGCTTGTTCTCCTAACGACATTTTCTTATTATACAATACCAAAAAATAGCTATAGCTTCTAATATAAAATACCTATAGGTTTCTAATCGCTCATGCTTGCACACCTAAGAAAGAGATTTATTAATGAATAATGCTTAAACACGGTTGTCAAAATGTTTTCTGTTTTCGATTAAATATTTAGAAATATTTGTATTGATACTGCAATAAACAAATATGTAAATAATTTTTTCAATGTAATAAATCGAACTTTAAGCTCGAATTTCTCATAAACTGCCGAGCAGAAATGGATGACCGTATTTTTTGTGTTATCTACAAAAAAAATGAATTTTCCATTAAGTTCCGACGGGTTTCGTCACGATTTTTTTTTTCTTTTTAAAAAAATCAATACGCTTAAGCTGCCTGTAGATTTCGGATGACGATTTGTTGGAACATTAGTTGGTCGGTGTATTAAAATACTACAGCATTTTTATTATGTTATTTAACGATTTTTTTCACGTTTTAACGCCCCCCTCTACCTCCAATCTCTCCCATTTTGGGGTTACGGTGCAATGACAAACAGTTTCCGAACTGCCTGTAGAACTTAAATACCAAGCGTCATCCGATTTGTTTCTCGACAATTAAATTGTACGTCATTACTCTGAATAGTAAAAGTGATGCACAAGTTACTTAAACCATTGTTTTTATCGGTGCATAATTATTAACTACAAAAATTGCTGAGTTCAATAAGGCTTAGGTTGATTGTAAGATATTGTTTTGTTGAATACTACAGAAATCACCACATGCATGTCTTATATGACACAAGATCAGAATAATACAAATCACAGTTACGCTTTAATCATCTATCATGTCATTTTACTCCTTCAGCTTCAAACTAAGTCACTAAATGTGGGCCAGGTTAATTATTAAAAATAGTAAAATAAAGTAGTAATACTTTTTTTGTAATTAAATTTTTCAATTAAAGTAGGTTACTTTGCTAGATTATTGAATGGACCTAGTTGTTAAATATTATAGAAAATTTTTGTATTCTTTGGATTATTGATTGTTTATCATCTATAATTTATTTTTATCATGAAAATAAAAATCTACAGTTTATTTGTGTTTACCAACTAAGACAATGGTTTCTGTAAACTGCCTCATATAAAGTAAATATTACAAAAGAGATTTTATTTTTGTTATTTTTGAGCTATTGCATACAGCTGTAATATAATTAAACTATGATTCAATAGAAATTATTCAAAAACATTCCGAACTGTCACATTTGTAAATCAAAACTGTTGAGAATCGCGAGAAAAATGACTGATAGCGTATTAAACAGTATTCTTGAAATTCAAATTCAGTATGACGACAATTAGATGCTTCTATAGCTATGCCTTTCTAATGTTGAGTTATGAAAACAATTTTTTTGGGAATACTTCTTATGTAACTCATCATGACTTAGCAACATGATTGCAAATTCAGTCTACAATTATTAGCTATAACCAAATTCATACAATTATGATTTGACCCATTAATAACTGCATAAGCAAGCCAATGAATTGCAGTTAAACCGCATGTACAATTTATCAAAGTAATGGAATACTATTTATGTACGTTACGTACTGTGAACTAAATCATTTTGACTTAAATAACTTCAATGATTAAACAAACTCTTACTCCAACATCGACGTTTTCCACACTTGTTTTGGAGTGATATTAAAAACACCACAGTTGGATAAAAGATTGTTTCTAAATTTTTTTTTATCTAACAACAGTGGTTCCGCTGGATGGATATGGTTTTTATTTGATGGTGCATAGATTCCTCGTTTAAATTCGCCATGGGCCTTACATCTTTATTGAATGCACCGTAAGTATCTGCAAAAAAAAGAGTTTCATAAATGTCCACAAAAAATTGATCATCAAAATGCAAAGCAGTTAAGTCTCTTTTGTTTAATGATCGTAGTATTATTTATGTAGTAGTGTGAAGTTTAGTTTGATGAATTCAATTTTTAAAAATCGGTGCTTAATATTTTCGTGATGTCAGCACACAAATATTGAAAAATAGTTAATATATTTCACTACTNAGTCTCTTTTGTTTAATGATCGTAGTATTATTTATGTAGTAGTGTGAAGTTTAGTTTGATGAATTCAATTTTTAAAAATCGGTGCTTAATATTTTCGTGATGTCAGCACACAAATATTGAAAAATAGTTAATATATTTCACTACTTTTAGAAAAGATATTAATTTGAATGATAGAAACATTAACAACTAAGATAAATACTTGGTAGATCATATAAAATTTTATGTGCGTATTCGTATGCTCGCATGTGTGTGATCTCAAAGACTTTTCTACTGATGTCAATGATTCAGGACTCAGGATTACTTTTTCATATTGGTACAATGTCTTGCAAAAAAAAATTGTCATACCTTTTTAAGGTTGTCGTACCTCTTGACGATTTCTTGATAGTTTAAGTAGATTGATGTATTATTCAGGTGAAAAAAATATTCCTATATGTATATTAATTGTACTTAGTAAGAAATTCAAACAATTACATTTTTTCTAACATCTTCATACGTTATACAGTTTCATTTTTTACAATAAAACAATTTTTTTCTTTCGACTCATGCATTCAAGTTTAGTATTTTATTAAGATTAATTAAAAAATTCCTTAATTTGTAATTATAATTAAATTCTTAACAAAATCTTATTTCATACAACATGAACAGTAGCAGTAAAAAATCAATATTTATTTAGTTTGATATTGTTCAAATGTGAGTACTGCACCGTATTATACACTGAGAGAAAAAAATAATAAAAATTATTGATACATTCCAGAAAAATTACCATTGTGAACCGTCAATCGAATACAAGTAAGCAAACAAGGGGCAAGTTATAATTTTTGGCAGTACATAAACTAAACTACAATTTTTATTTTCAAAACAATAATCTTAACTGTTATAAATAATCATTTTTTCCTTTTTTGCCAGGTTGCATCCGATTTACTGTGCAGAATGTTAATTTATGCTAGAATTTCTCTAATTTTTTTTACTTTTTTCTCTCAGTGTAGGGATGAGTGTCATGTAAAAAGTCTGCTAAGCCAAAAAAAAATTTGATCGTTCTTATGCTTTGATTCCAGAACTTTGTAAAGCTATAAATTCACTATGAAGAAGACTATTTATTAGTCGTAAATAGCGGCTTTCGANAAAAGAGCTTTTTTAAATCAAGAGGAAAAAAAGGGTCTCTTTAAATAAAATTTTTTTTCCTTTAACTTCAAGTTGGCGATATAAGTATGTCTGTATAAATGCATGAATTAATTAAGCATTACTTAATAACATTGTGATAAATCTCTAGGTAACATAGGTCACTTACTGGTGACGTTGTTGAATAATTAATAAAATGTTTATTAATAATAGAAAAGCTTATTACCAAGTGATACGGAGTATTTACGATCTACTTTATCAATACAAATTATTGCCTTATTTATGTCATTATAAGCCAGAAAGCACTCCGCGTTATTTTAATTAGTGCTTGTGTTATCAATTACTACTTTATTAGTTTAATAATCATCAAGTAAGCACCTTATGTTACCTGGTGATTAGAGTTCAAATTATTAATTAATGATTTAGATTTTTATATGCATAGCTACGTATAGACTGCCACATTAAAATAAGAGAAAAAAAATTAGTAAAAAATACTCTTTCTTGTCACATAGTATAAAAAAGCTCTATTTTCNTCACCTTCGTTAACCTTTCTTCGTTATAAGTTATTTATCTAAATACATACTTTAGTTTTAATAAGTACTTGCACCTTATGATTTATACAACTGTAAAATCGTTTAAGTTACTATTGTCCAAGTACTGCTTTCCAACTTGTCCAAGTACTGCAGCATTGTCCAACTTTTGGTTTTCAAGGTTGTCCAACTACTACGACAGTCGACAATGATTGTCCAACTACTCCGATAAGTTGACATGTTTTAAAATGTACGATAACTATTATTAAAGAGCTGTTTTAAAAAATTTTTTGTGTGTTATATAACCCTAAGGTATCCTAATTACAAGTTAATATTTATAAAATATGGAAGTATTGCACATTAACTTCGGAATATGAGCGTTAAAATTAGTTTCGAAAAATCTGTCCAAGTATTAGGCGTTTTACCTTACCGCTTCCACGCGTCTCTAAAGCATGTGCCTGCACGGAGAGAGCTCTGATGCTATGGTAGTATGCGTATCTTTAACCACGTAACCCTATACTTCAAACAATTTATCACAATAAAATTTTAAATATTCGCTCAATTTGTAAATAAAGACACTAATAGTTACGCACACAGTTGCAAATCCTTTTAAAGAAAAATGCCAATTGCTTGTGTTATGATTATAACATAAGCAACAATAACGAATCGATCAAGAGCGCTTTATGGCCTATTTATTTAAAATTAATAAAATAATATATAACTGTAGAGCCGATCACTATCATATAACCTAGAGCAATCACTTCCCTCTGTTAATTTATAAGATACAGATTAATAACAGGAGCACAAGCGCCTATCTCTAGGTGACCCAGGATAGACCAGACGACGGGGACGAAATTATATGAAAACGTGCATTTTCCGGGCGGTAGCCATGTTTCAATTGATTCTTATGTATTTTTTGCCGTAGAATACAATTATCGTTACCCGTACCTTGTAAAAGTTGTGCTTCATTTTTTAATTTAACAATTTGTGAAAAAAAAAAATTTTTTTTTACATTTTCTTTCATACCTCCTTTCCTGTGCATTTTTAGCATTATGCATGTGTATAGTTTTTTGTTCCTTACTTAATTATCTACAAAATGAGATCGAGTGCGATATCCCAAGTGCCATTGTTGACCTGCAAATTGCGTTGTAAGTTGAAAAAGTGCGTTTTTTTAAACATTCAATATCTCAACAATTAAAATACCTAGGAGCTTGAAATTCTTAGGAAATGTTGCTATTACTAATATAAATAACTGCACCAAATTCCAAAACGATCGCTTTTTAATTTTTAGAGTTATTATCGATCAAAATTTTTTTCGAAGCTTAATTGCATAATGCGCCAAAGTTGCTGTGATCGTCTAATTTTGATCCAACTGGTCTCAAAAATTCAAAAAACTATTCAAATTTAATATCCCGTTTAAACCTATTTTATAGCGATTTGTTTAACACTAGTAGTTTTAAACACACGTATAAAACTATATAACTTTTGCAAAAATCAATATTAATGATTCTCGTTTGCACAACTTTGAAGCTGGTATTTTTTCATAAATTTAGAGAAAAAAAGTTGTCCTAGCATGCTCGGGAGCCGAGATAATTCTTTTTTTTTTGAAAAATTCGTGGGACGTATTATACGTCGTACAGCGGTCAGGTTTGGAGCGATTTAAGTTCAATACTTGTACTTTCAATAAAAAAATATATTGTTCCTGCAGCGCATCAAATAGTCTAAAATAACAATTGTTGAAGTTGACCGTGTGAGAGCCGAGCGCGCCGGCCAACGTGTGCTGCAGAGGTGAGGGGAGCGACTGCAGCGGCGGCGGTTCTCCGAGCGCAGCTCGGCGACAAGAGAGCAAGTGGTTTCAAATCATTTATTCTCGTTAAAATATCATTTTCTCAGCTTCCTCTGCACGTACAACAATCCTTTTGGAATCGATTTGGGGTAGCTTGACGATATATTATCGATGGTTATTACTATTTGTATGGACGATTAAGGTTTTCGTCTCAAATTTAAAGCTTAAGTTTAACGATAATTAAGAAATTTTCTTCAATTATATCTAAAATAATGTAATTATGATAATATTATACGTTACACAATATTTATGTGTTCGAAGGATGTACATGATAAAGTCTATGGACGTAATGAAAGTATTGTTGTTGAAAAAATGTGGACAAGTAAACGCAAAAGCACCTACATGGTTGAGAACCGTTGATGAGAGAGCACGCAGCTCGCCTAATTTCAAAAAGGTTTAAGAATTATTTTCCTAAATTATAGTACAGAGACGAGGGAAACAGTGCTTCGAAATTTTTACATTACTTTG